>LQNS02276620.1:7926830-7943843 GCA_001587735.2 Parhyale hawaiensis
AAATGGAGCCTCGAGGTGTCTGGGAAGGTCGGCGGTAATATCTTGTGCACAGCGGTGATTCATAATCCTGGCTAGCCATCCAGCCATGGCCTATAGGCGCCTTGTAAACTCAGCCAATAGCCTCTTCTGTTTACATTAGAGGCTGACACGGTGGGTCTGCGAGCCACGCTCTGATGCGCGGGGTCATAACCGTGTTCTAGGCAGCGGTGAGTGTGGTGCACACTGTGTAGCCCACCACTGTGATGCACCGGCTCTAGTAACATAGTGCAAGTTTGTTTGTTTGTTGTCTGTACCCGAATGTGGAACACACTTTACCGTGTGAAATACATCACTAGTATGATATGCATACTGCACGTTTCTCGAGGATCTATATAGTAATAATGGGTCTACTACCACGAGAAAGATAATAATAATACCATTTATTTCTCCACAGCCGCGAGGTGTTCTTGGATTAGTCTATAACAGCTTATATAATAAAAGGTCGTGTACATTCATTTCTAAATAATATTACAGCTATGAATTTTCAACCTAATCATCAAGGCTCAGTGACATCACACACCATACCAGTTCACCGTACTACAGCACCACAATAGTACTACTGTACGAATACCGTCCCACGGGAAGAAAAATGTATTTCCTGCTAATATTACAGCTTGGGTCATTAAAGTAAGGTAAGTACATTTATTTCTTCCCGAGGAGAGATCTGCATGGCTCAACACTATTTCACCTGATTGACTTAATACTATTACATGTAATATCGTCCAAGAGGTATGGCGGTATCGTACAGCACGACCTATAGCACAAACATTTAAATTCGAAATCATGTATTTATATCTCTCAGTAGGAAGGCTTTCATCATTTGAAACTATCACAGTGTGGGATAAGCAAACGAAGCCCAATTCAACGCTTGATAATAATAAGCTTTTAACTGAAATTTACGCTCACGTAGTTTTAGAATATAACGCGTTGTTGCCACTGAGTGCAACTCCATACATTTAACCACAAGGCAAGTAGCCGTATAATTTTATTTTACATGAAACCTACCGGTCAGCCACTTGCGAGTATTTACATGTTTACCTGGCGCACGTTTCTCACCAGCACAATACATATATTTCTATACGAGGAGGGGGGGGGGGTTCATAGTTTATTAGTTTATTACTAGTACCGAGTATCGTGGACGATGCTGTAGGCGCTGACAGGCCTCTGTTTCAACAGTCAAGATACGCTAAACAGTTGCTTACTTAATAATACTGATCCATTTCTTTCCACTGTTAAAATGTAATATATACTGACATAACATGTAGTGATATAAAAATAACGTTCCTTCAGTGAGGTGACTGTTAACTTCCCAAGAGCTTCTCTACTTAGCTGAAAGTACCCTTATTTTTAAAACTCATTCCTGCACCTTGACACATGCTATATGGCAGTGACGAGACGCAGATTAAGGTGCCTACCAAATCATTTAATTTAGTAATAAACCGGCACCGCGCGATTGTTGCACTATAAATAAATAGGTAAATAATCTGATAGTCATTTCTGACGGCAATAACTTCCCAGTAGTCTTATTACTTACTGTAGAATATATAGGAATAAATAGGAACTTCCTTATATATTAATATCGATAGGGTTGCATACAGCGGGCAACAACGTTGCTGGTATTAATGTGTAATGTATATTATTAACTTTATTGGTTACAGGTTCTTCAATTACGTTAACGTGGTTTAATTCTAGGTAAATTCTGCAAAACATTTTGGAGTAGCTACAATGGTAAAGTCACCACCTTAACTGCCCACCCCTACTAGAAGGCCTACGTGCACTGGGTCGCGCTGCAGATAAATCTAGGGCCTATAGGACTGTACTGCTGCAGTCGACTGCCGTACTATGGCATTAAAAACGCAAGGCTTTTGATAACCCCCCCCCCCCGGCCGTCCCCATTACTGAATAAGCCAGTGCCCTTTGAATGGACTATGAAGGGCAGAAATGCTGATGCTGCATTGCCTAACATCAACATATTTGCGCATTACCAATTTAGAAACATCTACCAACAGACCTGCCCCTCGCCCGTGTATCAACAAAATTATCCTTATGTAAGCGATGATTTCATCAGATTTACTTATAACTGAATCAGATCCCATATAGCCATCGACCTCTATTAAACAGATTTTCCAATGTCAATTTGTATCAAGAAAATAATGCTGTTCTCATCAATTGTCAATTATTTGTATCAATGAATACGTATCCGGCTACATCCGGAACTCTTTGACAATAGCTAGCTCACTTTCTGCATATATCAATGCGTACTAAAAATCATTATAAAAATTGTCAGTTGAATGTATAATAAATAAGCACGTGTACTCCAATATGCAAATATCGGCCTACCCGCTAGAATGCACCAACAAACAAACGGCCAACTTTGTAAAAAAAATTCTACAACAAATATGGCTCATGAATTAACAAGCAAACTTCGACTCACCGCCCTCCTGGAGAACAATGGGCTCCTCAAGACTGCCTAGAATTAATTAAAAACTGTACGAAATGTTTACGTTCGATCAAACTCATAGGAATTAGTTGAATACAGGAGATAGCAACAGTAGAAAGAATTGGTAAAGTAGGATACGCCGGTCATACTTATAGACGAAGTTTGTGTGTGTGTGTGTGTGTGTGTGTGTGTGTGTGTGTGTGTGTGTGTGTGTATGTTTTGGATGTAAATGAACATAGAAGGGAAACTAGAACACGTTTATCGTACATGAAAATTAATTGAGCTGTTTTAAAAAATGGAGAGTAGTGCAGATCTACAGATGTAGGATAGAAATTCCATTACAGTGAGAAAGAAAAGTATTATGACAGGGAAATTACTGACTCAGTTGCTCATAACAACCGTTTGCAACATAACTTCACGGTCCGTAATAGTGAAATGCACAGTTAAGTGTCCATAAAAATGAGTGTACACTTCTGAAAATCGACTTTTATTTTATAATCTATCGACCTGATCCAGCAAACACGTTGCTAAAAAGGACAGTCACTCATGGATCCCGCATCAGCATGGCCTAGTTTATAGAGGGTAGGAAAAGAGCTCAAAACGCACGAAATTATATGAAAAATTGAACGCTTTAATAAGGCGCGTGTCGTGCAGGAGCTTAGAATAAGTAGCTATTAATATAATGCCGCCTTGACAGTATATTCTAACTAGTAAACCCACGTGCACTGGTTCGTGCTAAAGTCAAATCGCCGCTAGGGCTTATAGAGGAATGTACGGGTGCAGCCAATCGCAGATTGTCTGAGCAGTTGTCATAGATGGAAAACTCATATGACAACTGCGCCCCCCCCCCCTCCTCTGACCTCAAGTCAATACGCCCGCAGTAGACCGTGAAGGGCTGAAAGGGCTGAAATGTAAGAACTATCCACAAACTATAAATACAGTATAAAAAGTAGGTGAATAACCCACAAAATAATATATGTAGTAAGTGCCTGTGAAATACTGCACTGTCTCTAAAACTTAAGTTATAATAAAAGGCATTTTCTGAGCAATCTCTTCGTTCATCAGATCTCACGTAAATTGAAGATAAAATTACATTAAGAAAATGTTTCCAGTTAGTCAAAGCGGAAGGGCCTTTTAAGCCATCCTGTATCGTGCCTTCGGGCGACAGTAGTATCACATACGAGATATTATATTTTATGCATACAGCAAGTGCTTATCTCACTCCTATTCAAAGTAAATGCCTACAAAGTAATACAAATATTATGGCAATAGAGAAACCTGTTTTGCTTCTTTGCCGCATTTCGATACCTTTAATATTGACAGCGGTTTAGGGACTTTATGGCAGGGAGAAAAAATACTTCTTGTCTTAAAGAGAGGACGGTTTTTTGTGCGTGTTCTTGTGGGCCTTGCCAGTCGATTGTCGCCTGATCCAAGGATTCGCGGCGATCCCTGGCACGGCTTACTGATCCTTGCTGACCCGTGTGAGGGAACAGGGAAACTGGGACAAGCTGACAAGCGAACCGCAGTGAATGGGCCAGAGTGAGTTCTCTTTGGGCTGAAAGATTTAGAAAACTCTTCACGCCACACCCAATTTACTGCAGTCTAAGGCCAACAGAAAATTAATAGGTGTTAGACAGACCCACAAACAGGTTTACAATATATTAACCACAGCGCAAAAGCTAAATCAAAATGAGTTTCTATTCACAAAGAGATACCATTGTTGACTATCTAAAAATTATGATAGTATGAAAATAATATATGAATATTTAAACAGACTGATTAAGTAGCTTATGTGAGGAACAAAGACTTAGGAAACAGGTTACAGTATGTTAAATACCCAGTAGCAATAATACTATTCGACATATACCCTACATAAAACAGAATGCATCGAAATGCTAAAGACAGGGTAATCGAAAAATACATAGTTTTCTGGCTAAAAAAAAAAGCCTTGAAAGTCGGCTTAAAATGCGGTAAATGCCTTGCACATACATGGAAAGAACAGATAAATAGAATGACTAAACAGCTAGAACTTATGGATACAGTTTTATTTAAGAAAAACTGCTTATTTTTTTCATTTTTAATGGACTAAATTTGGTCTAAAGAGAGCTACAAACATTAGACAAACCAATTATAGTTAGACAACCACAACAAAGGGGATGCCATGCATTTGGGGTTACGCGCGTAATATCATCTGGATCTCGTTCGAAAACGCCTTCGTACGTATCCAGTATGACAAAACGTTAGCATATATAAACGGATGTTCAGGTGCAAGCATTTAGTAAGATAGCCTGAAGAACGCAGGTGCTAATGACGATTTAAAGTAAAGGTAATTGCAGCTAATAGGGCTTACAGAGCTTTCATTTAAACGAAAAAAAAATTGAAGGCAGAACGTTGTAACAGAAATCTGGTTTGATTCGGGAAAATATTAGCTGATAATCAAAGACTGCTTGAGTACTGTGAAAAGATTAAAGAAGCTGGAAAAACTGAGATTTTACTTGGGATAAGCCCTTGTAGGAGAAAAAGCAAACGATAATGGTCATTGAAAATGAAAAACTTAATACGTTATACATACAAGTGCAATTGCGCATATTGGATACAAACAATAGTGGCTGGAACATTAGCATCTATTCAAGTATAAAGAGGAGTGTTTCACAAAACTATGATAGCTCAAGATATATAAAGAGTCTAGACAAAGATTCGAACTAGGGGCCTGCAGATCACCCCACCGCCACTCTGTCACTAAACCACCACAGCTCAAATCATTAACTATTAGGGGTAGATTGATGAACTTTCTATAAAAGTACTACTCTCTTTTCATTACTTTGCCAGGCTGCAGTGGGTAACACAAGTACCTTGGGTGCTTGTGTTGCTTTCAGAGGTGTGGTGGCTTAGTGGTAGAGTGCTGGCTTGGTGATCTCTAGGTCCCCTGTTCGAATCCCTCAATCGACTCTTTGTATTTATTCTACTAAAAATACAAGGGAGGGTGTATGAGCCCCTGTCTGGATAGTACCAGTTGTGGACCGGATAAATACCATACATAACATATAGGCTACAATATGCATTGTCATTAAGGTATCAATCAGCACTTTTCTGAATAAATTAAAGTGACGTGGAAAACTGCACAAAGCCGATGAATCCAAGATGTCATCTCTATAACTGCCATAAAAATAAATAATCTCGAAGCAAGTCCCGGCTCTTGGGATCATCAATTTTTAAAATCGAACTTTAGGTGTTTATCACATTTCTTCATCGAAACCTTCAGAGCTATTATCTGTTCTCGATGGCGAGCTGCGCTCTCACGAGCCTATCGACGATTAATGAAGAGGCTCCACGTCTCCGGGGTCCGGGGGCGGCGCCCTCCACTTGAGGCGGCTGAGTGTAGGACACCATCTGACCGGGGCGCCTTAAAGCCATTGTTTGGAGTTCATTTGCATGGGCTTGTGCTCCCGGCACGTAGCATTAGTGGAGCTCATGATGAATGCAGTGTTGAATTAACGTATTACAGACTGTGCAGCAAGGGAATAGGCACCCTGTACTTTACTGCCTAAAATAGAGGCGCTTAAAGACGAAGCGTCATGTAGAATCTTTGTATTATTCAGTTATATGGATAAAAGCAAATGGATGAATGTATGAACATCCAAGTGTTACATAAGTCCTATAAAAATAGAGTATTCGTATCTTATCCTAATTAGTTGATCTAGCTCTCTGTACAGCTGTCGGCGTAACAGTTCTAAATCATCCTGCGATTCCTTGAAGAAACTAAAATTTTCAAGCTTCCGCTTGGGGTATGCACACGTGCAACGACGTGAACCCTGGAGCTATATGCTATGACACCTGATGTAACTCTACAAGAACAGTTCATACATACAACTATATATATTTCACTGTGGTTTTTCTATATGAAGCACATTATGAATATGTTCATTAACGTGGAGAATTAATTTTCCTAAAAAATAAAAAAAAACTGCACCGTCATTTACAGTACAGTATTATTGATCCGTAATAAACTATATTAATGTATATATATATATGCGGGCTTATTTTGTATAGCAGGTATTGTTGGCCCATACCACCTAGAATAATATTGATGTACCGGTAAATGTAAATGCTTATCAATACTTATCAATTTGATGTTCTCAGAAATAAAAGAAAAATGTTGTTAAAGGTACAATGACACGTAGTTAAATAAATTTTGGGTATTATAAGAGTTTCAATTCTGTAATTGATAACTCAAAAACAATAGCTGGATTATCTTCTGTTGTTGTTTGATATAAAAATAAAGTCACTACATAAAAAATCTAGCAATAACAAGCGCCGTCTAGAGTTCCGCATTCAACTGTCGATGTATACAAGTTGCCTCTGAACACTGAACTTGTAATTAACGTATTTAAATGGATTGCGGTAAAGGAGTGTTCAGTCAACTATGATATTACTGCTCTTTGTCCTTTCTTTCTGCAGACTTTAATGCTGGACTCAGTGAAATAAACGGGTTACTGCACTTTCATCATTATTTCTATTTTTCAGGTACATTGTAGTATACATACAACGGTTGGTCCTTATCAACGCCTAGAGTTATCCAGAAAAGAACTGCATTGGTATGAAATGTTAGTTTAATCGTTTATTACCCAAGTGAATCTGAGGTTCCACTTTTTATAAGTTGTATTTTCACGAAAAGTCGTGCTTAATGTAGATGATAGTTAGAAAGTTAAGCTTTCCTCGACACAGTGTGTTTCAGTTGTGTGAAAGATAGAAACCTGTACTTTATCAAGAAAATTGGAAAGTCGACACAGGAAGAAAAACAGGAAGATAAATAATATGAAAGGCAAAAGCCCTCCTCTCTCATGAGGCCCAGAAAGTGTGGCTCCCTGTTACATTATTATGATGGATGAATCTACTGTAAATATTCTAACCTATATAAAACCTGTCCCACTGTAAAATTCTAACCTATATAAAACTTGTCCCACTGTAAAATTCTAACCTATATAAAACCTGTACCACTGTAAATATTCTCACCTATATAAAACCTGTTTCACTGTAAACATTCTAACCTATATAAAACCTGTCCCATGCTCCTGAAGGAAAGTACATAAATTTGAAAATAAACGTGCTTGCAATTTTATAGAAAAATCAAATACTTCCATATGTACTTATTTCTTCCAAATGCGGTAGTATTACGCGATGCATTCCCATTGTGTTGAATGACCTTGCATTACATAACTCTGAATATCTACTCACTTTCGAAAACAACGTGAAATGAATCTCGAGCAAAGCTTAAAGTGAAATTCATAAGCTAAACGGAACACGCATACCCATAAGACGGGCACTGCTTGCAGCTTGAGCCGGTTCTTCATTAATTCCGGAGCTTGCAAAGAGAAGCCTCAGTGTACAAGGGAAGACGAAAAGAAAACGGAAGCTTGCTGTTTATTAAGTGCCTTAGAATATGACGCGGTTCGCTCTAACCTTGCATATTCGCCGTAAAAAATCTCTAAACGTTTCTCTTGTGAACTGTTAGAGGGAAACAGCGCAACATAAACCTGGCTCCCCTCCGCAGCCTTCAAAGAAACGCTACCCAGCAGTTTTAAGGCCTTGGAATAAGCACGATCCTGCAGTAAGCTTGAGTATACTCAGGCTTGTAGGAGACTTCGGGCGACGGCAGCTTGCCAAGCGAAGGTGAAAGCATCGCTTCATAACCTCAGGGTACTCGAAACAATATCTGAACGATGATCACTGCTCATGCGGGATGCACTTTACTGGTAAACTAAGAGGCACTTCAGGGTAACTTCTGCCTTCATTCCCCCTAAACTTAAACGAATGGAAGCTCTCCATTCCCCGTGATGGCTGACCATATTTTGGTCGACTGGCAAAGGAGGCCATGAGTGCAACATTTACATAGAATGGTGCCGTGATGAGGTCCACTAGCGTGAATTTGAGTTAACGTGTCCTAATTATTGAGCCCAATGCCAGGCTTTTCCGCGCAATAAAGAAAGCAGTGCTGAACGTTGCAGTAAATATTACAGTGGAGATTTTGGGGACAATACGGTCTGAGTCGGTCGTTGCTTTGGGTTTGCTACGTTGGTCCTTTCCGTGGGACTTCCTCCAAGCTTCCTCATCTCTTTTTAGGAAATTGCTTCAAAGGAAAAGGTAAACTTAGTGGTTACCAGAGCGCCTACTGCCAGAGATGGCACCTAAGGCCGTCTGCGTTTAGAATAACCACAGGAAAGCCCCTACTTCAACAGAATCTTACTACACGGATCGTACTGATATCTCTGTCTAGGTTTCATCTCCGGTTACGGTTAGTTTAAAACACTCTTCTTCAACTTCGGACTGAGCATATTTAAGAGGCTCAGTGACATGTCAACTCGCTGTATTAGCTGGTGAGGACGCAACGTTCAGCATCCATCGAGCAGGAAGATTGTCGAAAGCACAATTTCACTGTTACTGGAACATACTTCCATTTCAAATTAAATCTGAACAGGGGTCAATGTTTCTTCATTAATTTTGCTGTAACTGATGGTCTCCTCTTCATTGGATCATTTTGGAGATTCTCTCAAGATTCTTTCTGAACATTCCTTCATTCAGCGATAAATCGTAGTTTTGTGAGGAGTAGGTTCTCCATAAAACTTTTGCAATGCATTCTTAGACACTATGGTGACTTCCACTTAATTTTCGGTAAAAACTTAATGTTTGCTCTTATTTCAAATTCACAAGTTTCTATGCTGCTAAGAAGTGTGCTGCGACTGGTACGTCTTAGCGGAAAACCAGCTATTGTACTACGCATGAGTGAGCCGGTGGGTTCAGATCCTCTATATTAGCTATTGCTTTGTAGCGGTGTTTGTGTTTTTGTTAACAAGTTCTTTCTTGATTCAGCTAAAAAGCTTGTAACGGAACTCGCTCCCAACCACTAATTAACTATATATATAGCTTAACAGAGAAAGAGCTGTGCTGCTGGTCGATAGACCACATGGAATGAAAGGAATTGTCATTACAACTACCAACAGCAGTTCTGATGAGTATTTACTTGAATCGTCAAGAATAAGCTGTGTTTTACAAAAACTATGTGCAATCATATACAGAATGAAAATAGACATCTACATTTTAGTTCACTTTTGTGGGTGTATAAGGAAACCTTCGTTATGGGTTAAAATTATTGAGTAAAAAAGTTGAGGTGTTTCAGAACTTATTGCATAGTTGAACCACATTGAATCATTGAAATAAATCGTTTTTTAATAGCTCGCTTGATTACTTGCTCGCTTGCTTGATTGCTTGGCTTCTGCGATCTCCTACCAGTTTTACGTTAGACAAATACGTTTACTTAACGACCAATGTGCCGTTCCTTTGCCAAATTTGAAATGCAATCATTGAAGACGTCAGAAGTACCCTTTTACCGTAACATGGATCCCCACTTCAAGTAACCCTACGGCAAAACTTTATTTGGTGTGAGAACATGATGCCCAAGTTGAGTAGAAGATTGACGAGAAATAAGGAAAGACTTTCATCACAGCAGGACCACGAAGACTAGTGAAACAACGGGGATTAATGCTCCAGTAATGATTTTCTGGCGTCTTTTCATACAGAAGTGGACCATTACAATTTACATCAAGGAGGATGATACGAAACAGGTAAGCGCACAGAAAGGGTCCAAGTTGTCGTACAGTTCGATGAAACCGCTGATGACGCGGGGTGGTCGAACATCGTAAAATCAGTACCCAGTCTAAATATTACCAACACTAATATCACCATATATTACCACATACTCTCTAATTCCGGCTAATACCTACTACTTTGTTATACCATCTATACAGCTGGTATTGTATTGCAACTAAAATCATATAAATCCAGCATATTGATGGAGGTAATATTGGTTATTTAAGGTTTCTCAGGAAACGAAGGTCGATGGTAGTACATGGATATATAAAGACTATTTAGGGTATGGTAGATGGAAGTACATGGATGTTCGAAGACTATTTATGGTACAGCATATGCTAGAGCATAACCATGGTAGATTATCAGCGCATTTCCGTACGTACGATCATGAGTGGATTCCTCCCTTTATTTGGGGAAGAATATAGATGGGTTGCCATAGATTTTAACAATATGACTAGAATTTCCAACATAATCGACCAGTATAATATTGTATGACTATAAGTTAGAATGCGAAACAAGTAAAAATTCATATTATAGTGCAAAAATTGGGTACATTTTCAGTTTTTTCTTTCCTGTCGATGTACGGACTCTAACCGCCTTGACGTTATTTTTATCTATTGTTTCCCAATTTTACCAACGCTTTATCACTTTAGCGTAGTTACCCATCATTCTCATTTATTTGTTGTCTCCCTTGTTAAACAGTATTGCAATCTTTGATCAAATATTGCCATTTATTTCTAAGTTCATTCAGTTCACATCTGTAAAGTTTCATCAACAAATTATTTCCATTAGCTTTATGTAAAACAATGACAAATTTCACGATAAATTTAGCCTTACGTACCCTGACAACGGGTACTGCCAAAATTCATTAATCGACTTGTGACTTTCTGTAAACTGGGTAGAATAGCTCTATACCGGATTAGAGTTAAAGAAGTTGTATATAAACGTGCGCTAGCTGCGCAGACTGGTTCAAGCTCCTGCTCTATAGCATCGTTCTGAAGTTTAGAGCCTTCACCATTCTGAGCTGCAGGCCTAACACGCACGTATAAATTACCTTTTTTTCGTATTGATAAGCACTTAATCATCAGCAAACAAAGCAGGCATTCACTGCATAATATGTCAACAACTGAAAAAGTTTATCTTAGTAGAATATAGTAGCATCATTCGCTGAACACAGTCGATTTTGGTCGTGCATGGTGTTTCTTACGGTTCACTGTGGTAAATCATGGTTGTGTAGCTAAAACCTTAATGGTTGCAATTGAGTATGTATGGTTGGGAATTATAGTTGGCAATATGGTCGAAGTTTGTGACATATCTCTACCATATTGCACCCCATAAATGGTTGAATATGGAGGATATTTCCATAATAAACAACTAAAGATCTCGACCATAATCATAGTTGTTCTACTATAATCACGACCAGTATTTTCCGTCTGGGTAGTAGTAGCTTTTATTTAGTGTCTCAATTTCTCCCTCAAATAAAACGAAACTGACAAGTTTTGGTATTTAGAGGCGTAGTGGTAACGTAAAACTTCTAATTTCTAATATTTGTACGATTTTGGAACTGCTGCCTGCTATTTAAAGCGCTCCCAGCCTATATTAAAAGTGATCCTGCGATTCATTTCCGTGAAGCAATAGAGTTGACTATTCACAATTTTTCGGCCCTTATTTTCTTTTTCCACCTAAAAAGCCCATCAATATATTATTAAGGATGAAGAATTTTTATGCCTACGGGGATGAGAGTGCCTTTATCTTTAAAATTACTAAATCAGGCGAATTAGCTAAACATGCTACATTAAAAAAAAAACATTGACCCTAGACCCATGAAAACTCCGGATTGGGACTTTCCTTCGACTCTATTCCATATTTCTTTTGTGTGCTACCATTAGAATCCCACAGCCCGCTGTATAGCACATAGCACAGTACGAGAGCAGGAATGACATCGAAATATTAACAATGGACTCGAACAGTACTGATGCTTAGGAAAATTTGCTTACAAAAAACTATTACAATTTAATAATCTCTACTGGATCAGGCTTAGGAGACCCATACTACCGATTAATTGTAACAAAAAATCCACTTGCACTGTATATGTTTATGTAGAAAATGTTCCATTTCTAATAGTAACAGTTTATTATGTCAGTGATATTCAGTCACTGGCACCCACGAAACAAAGAACTTGTCGGTGACTGCATTTGCTTTCGTCCATTTGTCTCCAGCAATTCGCCTGACGCAATAGCAGCAATAATAGAGCCACCCTGCATTGCACTAATGAGTCTCTACTCAGCACTCAGACCCGGCAGGTGTCATCCCGCCTGTGTATCTGCGGTTCTCCCGTATCATACTCCAGCGTATCTCAGCGCTTCTAGGCTTCGGCCCAGCCTTCTTCTGACGGGACGAGATCGACGGGATGACGGGCTAGCTGCCGATTCTACCCGTCCGCTCGGGGACGCCCGTTCGCCCTACCGACTGCAGTCTTGGACCTGCTAGGGAGTGCCCCTTCTCCCACCGCTATCATCATCGTCTGCTCCTGTCTCCATCTTTGCTGGACTTTATTAAGGCCGTAAGTCACCGACACTATAAAGGTCGTGGTGTTGTCAGTAACGGTTTGTCTTAAGCCAGAAGTTGCTCTCAGCCTATATTTTTTATGTAGGAACTGTTGCTGAAATTATGTACCCTATGTATCCTAAACTGAAAGCTGAAATTGATGCTTCTGATGATACCTCTAAATTGATACCTTTAAAATATTACCTCAAAATTGATACATCTAAATTGATACCTCTAAATTGATACCTCTAAATTAATACCTCCAAATTGATACCTCTAAATTGATACCTCAGAATTGATACCTTTTATATCGATACATTAAGTGGATACTTTCAAATTGATATTTTTTAATTGAGACTTTTAAATTGATACTTTCAAATTGATACTTTTAAATTGACACTTTTAAATGATACTTTCAAGTTGATACTTTTAAATTGATACTTTTATATCGATACTATTAAGTTGATACATTCGAATTGATATTTTTAATTGATACTTTCAAATTGGTACTTTTAAATTGATGCTTTTAAATTGATATTTCCAAATTGATGCTTCTAAATTAATACTTCTATATTGATACTTCTAAATTGAAACTTCTAATGGATGAATTTGCTCCAGGACCTAATTGATGAATTATAAATCGATAAATTAATGCGCTAATTCTTCGCTTCCCTATTGAGTCGCTTTTCTTATTTGAAATAGTTTCCATCCTTAAATCTTTCAACTTTCTATTTGATAATCCCACTGCACAACTATCGTAAAAGTTAATCTTTTCAATTTGCTCTTGCTTCAGTACGGACTCGGCAACCCTAATAAACTTCACGTTCTCCCGCAGTTCCTGCATTATAGCGAAACGGTCTGGTCAAGGCCCCACAGCACCGCTGCACATCTGTGTTTAAGGCTTCACCCTTGAACGCCACCACGCTCCGATTATTACCCATGATCTTTCATTGATAACTTAAAATTACTGAAGTAATAAATAACTTGAATCTAACGACTGATCCTTTGCTCTCAAGTTTTATTCAATTTCATTATTTTTCGCTGTAGTTTACGCCTTGTAAATCCCTGCACAGTCGCAGAGGAAATGAATGCACTGCACGACAGTGTAAAACCTCTCTGAGATTCCTCGAGAATTCGAATAAAACAAGAAAAAATTTGGTCGGGCGGAATTTTTCAGGTCTCCTCTAGGTTGAGTGCTCTAAAATTTCTTCCAATAACCTGGGAGTGGAGGAGAGGCATTTTTGTGTCCGTTCTGTTTGCCCGGAGACTGAAGGAGAAAAGCCATTGCTGGGTGCGCTAAAATTTTGCGAAATTAATATTTACGTCGATAGCAGTCACGTGGGTGAAGTTTTCCATGTTACACGACTTGGTAGTTGCAAATTTTGTACGTTTCTCCAGCTTCCTCTCATCGATATGAAACGAATTAAGTTAATAGATAAGTCACACAGGTTTTGCATGTTTCAAGACCTGGCTGCTTTAAAGTTTGTGCCGTTCTTCAGTTTCTGCCTTTCACTGATATGAACTAATTATAATAATTGGCAAGTCGTCCCAAGCAAGTAAAAGAGCGAATTTTATATATTAAAACAGCGTTCAATGGATCCTTCTACATATGGTTGCAGTACTTACTACATAGCAGATTATGTCAGGTTACAAATCGAATGGTGGATACAAAAATTTCACTATGATGCGAAAGCGCCAAAATTACTCCTTCCCTGTCTAGAATATTTAGTATCTATGTAGAAGGAGATTATGTTATGCTAGATTTAGATGATAGATGCACCAAGTGCACTGTTAAAACTAAAAAACTTCATAAGGATTGTATTTGGAATGCAAGGGTTAATGTTAGAACTTAAAGGTTCGTTACTGTATGTACCTAGTGCTTTGAGTAGTTTGAGGGCTATCGGACGAAGTCCAGGTGACGTTCTGCAAATCACGCCACGTGTGTAGAGTCACGATACTTGTTTTCTTCTGTTGTGTCGCACCTAGTGCTATTCTCTGTTGTTCACTACTTGTAATTTATTTTCGTGCGTGATGTATCGTAGACGCAAATAGAGAAAAGAAAAGAAAAAACATTGCCGTCGTTCACTTCACCACTTAACACTCTTTAGCCTGCCACACATTTTACCGTATACATAACCTATACAATACGGAGCCTTCATATACAACAACTGGATCTGAGAGGCACTTCAGGTGTTGTTTTGATCTCGGGAGCTTCATTTTATGGCCCAAAGTTTCACACCTGTTGAGACGGGATAGGAAACATTCTTGAAACTTTCCTGTTCTACCAAAAGGTTCATCATATCACCCGAATGCTCATGGTTTCTTTTTTTCAAGCACTTTGTGTATAGGGTGTCTAAACCATAATTGCAAAATTGTCAAACATCAACCTAAGAAACCCTACATGGACCAGTGAACTTCATAAACGAAGTTTCAAATGATGCCGTTCTCACAAGAAACCGACTATTCAGTTTTTCCTGATAGAAGTATATAAACAAAGTAAAAAAAAACAGTCATATTCATTTCATACACAACAGTACTTGCAAATGTACTAATACGATATATACCTAATTAGATAAAGAAAAATATATATATTCAGAATCTGCATGATCATGCTTATTCCGCATACTTCTACAGCGATAGGCACTGGTCTGTACTGTAGATATAGGCCAACTAGCCCAAAGAAGTGTACGACCGCAGTCGACTACGTATCATCAAGAGCTATAGCCATCGACAAAAGGCTCTTATGCAACGCTCTGCGCCCCCGCCCTCCCCATCTCTGGCTAGGATTAGTATCTCCTCAATGGCATGCGGACATGAAATGCTAACCCAGCACGTCAAGCGTCACAAAAGATCACCTGCCTGGCTTGTAGACGTGAACCAGCGACCTCCTGTGTCATTGATATCAGCATTCTCTAGCCTACAGCTAGACATTGCATAGTCTTTACCTGGTAGACTAACTCCATCTAAAGAAAGGTAAAATGGAACAAAAAACTTTGTGAAGCTCATTGAAAGGTTATTTAAAAAGTTCTTTCCGAGCAGTTCAATCATGAACCTTTAGGGGGTCCACATTAGTACAGGGTTATATGTATGCAAGCTTTGAAAAATTTATAGTAGCTCTTAGTTTTAAGCATGAAGCACACAATTCCCAGTGACGCACCTTGGTGTTGGTAGTAGAAACAGTACATGGTTGCATTACACCGCGCAAAATACAATTTTCGGTGTGCGCACGGTCGATATTCCACTCGAATGCATACTGTCTATTTGTCAAAGGTTTAGCTTCAAAATAACTATAATACGATTTCTGGAAATTCACTATGCACTCGTTCGCTTGTGTTCAGCATGAGAGGAGATTTGCTCTGACAAAGAGCACTAAGTCAAGTTTACATCAGAAATTTTGTCATGGAAGCGTCCGAGACGAGCAGAGACGGATAAATCTCTACTAAAAACAGCTTCCCACTCGGCATAAATTGCGCCTGAACCACAGAAAATTCTGGTTAAACAAACACGAAGTTTGTATGCGCTTTATGCATACCAAGGCGAAGCAAGGATGCCGATGCAATTTGCCGGCAACAGATTGCTAGGGAGATCGACGGAACAGTCAATGGGAGGCGAAAACTTTGGCAACATCGAGCTAACTAAGTTTGCGAGTTAGAATGCGTGTTCGGTCGTACAAGTGACAGCCAGGCTCCCTCCCTTTACTATCCAAAAGTGGTAGGGAGTATCAAAGGCATTGGCTCTATGCCCTGCCTGGACTTCTCACAGTATTACGCGGCAACTTTCATAAATTTCCCATCTCACTGCAACGAAATATATGAGTTGTGATTGAATGTGAATGGAAGCAGAGGGAGATTTAAGGGCCTAGCTAACGTGAACAGATTTTGCTATGGGCGCACCACTGGAATGAAGACTGGAATCAAGGCCTTGTGGCAGTCGATAGGACTGCTGTTCAGGTCTGGAATGGAGGTTAGTAATGTAAATGCGAGCTAAAAGAGAACTGCTAATAAATCATATACGTATACCATGGCATGTTATACGAGAGCTTAGAACACATACAGTACATATTTTAATTTTTCGGTAGAGTATTATACGAAAGAATTGAGACTGATTTCACTATTTAAAACTAGTGTTAGAAACCATTTTCGAACAAATAATTGCATGTTTTTTGAACGGCTGGTACAGTATGAGAGAAATAGATTTACCGACAGTATTCTGATATAGATACTTATATATCTACTGATCGGCAAAAAATCTTAAATTATTTCATCGTTACAACCTCTTTTCAATCAACCATAATCAGTAACTGCATTTCACCGGCTTGTGATACTGAACGCCCATCATGACTA
>LQNS02276620.1:7943947-7957722 GCA_001587735.2 Parhyale hawaiensis
ATATACAGGGATTGTTAGGTATATTAGGAGGAACAGATGATTAACTTTTGGTGAAGATATGTCTATCCGTTTGTTTGTTTGTTTGTCTGCCTCATTTTTCTCGATGCCATAACTCAAAAAGTTATGGATGGATTTTGATGAAATTAACATGAGTTGTTGGGTATATTACAAAGAGTAAATGACCAAATTTGGTAATGATCTGTTTGTTCGCTCGTTCGTTTGTCACTGTTTTTAATTTTATGCTTGTTAGCACAATAACTCAAAAAACAAGCAATGGATCTTTATGAAATTTATAGGGGTTGTTAGTAATGTTAAAGGACATAAATGATCAAATTTTGGAGCAGATCAGTTTGTTCGTTTGTATGTTTGACTCATGTTTGTCATAACGTTTGTTAACAGTATAACTCAAAAATTTATGAACGGATCTTCAAGAAAATTGAACAAGCTGTTATTAATATTAAAAAACACAAATGATTAGATTTTGGAGTTTATACAAAGAAAATTATGGTTTCAGAGCCAATTTTAATTTTTTGCTACCTTTGCTTCACTTGGAGGAGGTATACGCTCTCAGAGTGCTCTAGTTTTAGAAAAGTGATCATTGTTTTGGAGTGCATATAACAATTGCAGATACGCGGGACATTACAAGCACTAGTGGCACTCTAGCACGCACGAAACAAAGCTCCCGGGAGGTGAGCTCCTGGCCCGGTTCTGCCCCTCGCGACCCATAAACCTCTTCCAACGTCTACCCAAAAATGCATATTGAATGAAAGGCGTGAAATTGCATGGCAAGGAGCCTGCATGTCTAACTGCCATGTTCTGTATTATGTATCTGCGAAGGGAGAGCTCTGGAATTGCTTTGTGGACAAACTGGAATGGTGTGAACCGAAAGTTTGATGTTTCAAAGATAGGGTGCTGCCGGTCGGAAAAGAGAATGTGTTGAAAAGTTCACTGCTTGGTCGAACGTTGCGATACGATGCTCTCCCTTGTCGAGAGTAAGAGTGGATTAAAAATTTCAGTGCCTGGTTATAAGTCAAATACAGTTCTGTATAAAAATAAAACGTGCCCTTTCTTCCGCCGCTAGAGTAAGTGGATTCGAACATTTTTCTCCGTAAGATTTGACCTAAACCGTATAGCAGCTACTCGATCTCTCAAAAACAGTTTTTAATTCTTTCTATTGCAGTAAATCAAGCAGACAAATGGCAATGTTTATGAATAAAATCTGTTTACAATCCAAAATATAGTTTTTAATTCCACATTTCTAATTTGAGCAGAAAAGTCAATAGTTTTACCTTTGAGCTGCTACATGAGGTCCCAAAAAAGATCTTTATAATCACTTAATACTTTCATAGCACGAAATAGGCAAAATTCGGTGCTTTAAGTAATCGCTTCGATTTCGACGAGGAGATCACAAACTCTAAATTGAGAATTGGCTAGCATCCAAAGTCCTAACTTCGACTACTGCTGTTTAAAACTTACGAGCTTTACACAAAAGGAGATACGACACACTAGGCTACTGGTATATAGCGTGAGGTGGAATGTGACCCACCAGGTTATTTGTACATAGCGCCGGATGGAGTGCGACACATTAGACTACTTTCAAGCAGTATACTGGAACTCCAGATTTGACTAGGCTGCTGTACTGTATGTAGCGTACTGAGGACGCAAGCTACGGAAAATTGCAAGTAGCCCATTAGAGGTTTCTGCCTCTCACTTGCTATGTGTGTTACAGCGTTGTCTCAGCTTCTTACTGCTCTCTTTCCGGCGTACACTAATGCTATGGGACTCTGACCCACAAAAAATATGTGTCTGGTAAAATCTAATTAAATCTCCGGAAACAGAACGAAGCTTAGATTTTTTTCCTTGGCGCTGCCGATTGTACTTCATAGAACCGAACTTTGGCCCAATGCCGGAAGCCAAACTTTCCTTCGAAGAAAATGAGGAAAACTGTGCAACAGTTTCCGGTGGTCTGCTTAAATAGGAAGTAAGCGGAAAGTTTTCATTGTTACAAGGTTTGGCTAAGGAACTTCGGACAGGCGGTGGGTATCTTTAACGGACTTCATCAACTGGGGTGACGTTGACATAGAGCCAGAATGAAGTCTGCTTAAAGAGAGTAGCTACTAAATATCTCTTCATGAATAATGTAGTTTTTGTATTTTAATGAAATTGTATTATTATTATTATTGATCAGTATAATTATTTTTAGGAATCATTTTGCTATAAACATGATTGCATTTGCCAAGGAAAATAATATTTACTTTATTATTATGCTTCGAATAATCTCCATTACTGCCACAACATTGCTCAATGCTATTACTTCAGCTATTAATATCCTCCTAGTTATACATTGCACTTACATTCAGCGGTACCAACTATACTGTATTTCTGTAAACATATATGTTATTCGCGAAGCCATTGAATATATATAGTAGCTTATATCCCTAATTTGAAACCTTCATAATTTTCATATGCACGTATAACATACGAATGCATTCAAACAAGTCAAGTTTGGTGCCGCGTAAGCTTACCAGTAAGTGGCTCCTCAAGTTGTACCAATAAGTCCATTACTTGCAGTGCTTTAGCTGTTTCGTATTTCTTCTGTGTCCAGGATTTCGCTAGAACAATGTAGCGTACTTGAAAACTTATTTCACTTTTTTTTCGGGCGCTGTCGCTCCGCTAATTATAGCATTCATTTACCAAGAAGGATGATAGCTCTTGTACTCCAATATTCTAATGATTATCGTAAATATTGCTGGGATACAATCCCATTTCGCGCCCTTTTTAGGGGCGCTGCATAATATTGAGCTAATCATTCTCGCACCTGCGGAGCTCTCCAAAAATGATGAATTTTCTCCTTATTTTAGAGAAGTCAATTGTGTGTCGTCCTTCGGGAGAGGTGGATGTGTTAAAGGCGGCATTTTTGGGCCTCTGCTCCACCATTAGCCAGATGAAGCTGCGCTCGCCAGCTCGCCTCACGCCCTTAGCACCAGTAAATTATCTTCTTCTTCTTCTTCAGCTTCCCATGGCCTTCGTGTTGTAAATTTGGTGCTGAAGATAGGCTCTTATTTGTACGGTATTGTGCTGTTCAGAGATCGTGCGTGTTGTTCTTTTATGCACTTTACTTGCACATTCGTTGCCGTTGCAGCTTTGGTGCTGAAGATCGCCGCTGATCTGCTGAGGGTTGAATTGTTCAAAGACGACGTGTGTTGTTCTCTGCCTGCGTTTTTCCTCAGCTTTCTGGTGTATCTTCGGTTGAATACACGCTCTTATTTCTTCCGCATTGAATTGTCTAGAGACCCTATATGTGCTATTATTTGCTTGTGTAACTAAAACCTGTTGTTCATTTGGCACAAAGTATCGTGTCATCCGTGTGAGTTCTCAAATACTTGCATCGTCTAAGGTACAATAGGTGCTGGATTTTATTTTAGAGACACACGATGATTTGTGCAGACCTATTAGCTCAGAGAATGTATGTATAATTTTGTACTTGCACGAGCTCTGATACCATCCATTAAATATAAACTTGGCACTGCACTAGAACGGTTTACCAACGTTTACCAACTTATGTTAAAATATACTGTGGAGCACACATGCGTTGCTTTTTATGCGCATTGCCGCCGAAATGAAAAAATTTATATGCTGTCTCCAGTCGTTCAGTATCAATACATTTTCCGTAGTCCAGACACAACTTTGTCGCCGAGCTTTGAATATAAAATATCCCATGCAGTACATGACTAGTTGCCTTAAATCTCTCTAGTACTGCAGACACAAAGCAAATAGCACAAACTAGAGAAAAATGCCGTTTATTTATTTCTATGATAAAATCTATTTTCACCGAGCTCCCAATAGAAACTCGCCAATGAGAAGCCACTGAAACTCCCAACAAAAACTACACATTTCCAATACACAGACCGTAAGACATTTGTACACAAAACCTTGACTCTGACCTGCACTTGTATTTGCTTGTAATGTTGCGTGTACATTCCAATGGACGTTACGCTTTCAGTGCTAGACAATTAGGGAAAAAGGGGGGGGGGGTCAATGCAACGGCCTAGGGAACAAAATGTGTCGGTTTTAAGCTGTTACGCCTCACAGGTCAAGAAAGGCAGAATTAGCCATGAGCGGGACAATTTAGCAGGAGCGGGACAATTAGTCAGGAACAGGATAAATTAACAGGAACTTTACAATTAGCCAGAATCGAGACAATTAGCCAGGAACAGTATGTACAATTAGCCAAGGAGACACTTAAGCAAGAACGGGACAATTAATATTAAATGCCTACACTTACATAAGTTTACTATAAATATGGTTTCTAATATTTATCAACTAACTGCTGGTATCCAGGATACAGTAAGCACTGAAAATTTCCGCTGAATCCTTTCCACTGAACTATAGTTTCTTGGTGCTACTCGACTTTCAAGCATTTCAGTACTGAAATTTGAGCTTTTACTTGCAGGAGGGAAAACTTGCTCTCGCAAACTCATAATGGTTCAACAGTCGTTACTTCCATGGAGGATCAAGCCTACAGGTATGAGGCATAATTTTTACAATAAAACCCGTACGCAAGTATGAATAATAATATGCTTCATCACATAATTATTGCCGTCATTTTTAACGACTTGATACCCTAGTTATTGTCATAATTGTCAAATCTTGCCCAAAATTGCTAAAACTGCTAAAATGCTGGACTTTTGCCAAAATTGCCAAACTGTCAAAATTGCCAAAATCATCAGGATTGTCACAATCACCAAAATTTCACGTTAATTTTTGAAGATTTGGTATCCTTGTAGCTATATACAGAACCTAGCCGCAGCTTCATGAAGTACATAATGTATGTGCAGTTACACGAATTGCGAAGGCTCTGAAAACTTCAAAATCACATTGAAATACTTTCAGATTCATAAATATCAACAGTGATGAAATCAGCAAATCACTCTGGCTATCACTGGCACTCAACCTAAGGCGTTTTTTATTGCTCCTATGAATTGCAACTCGATTTCGAATGATCGCCGAGTACCTTGGATTTGTCAGATCAATGAAGAGTTGCATAGTATTTATCCGAATCAAGATTTACGTGCTGTAGTTTAGTTTTACTTGAAGAGAAAATTACTCTAGTTTATTATTTCTGTACATATAAGGTAACACACCGCCCAAATTTAATCCAAATTAGCTATAAACCAAAAGAATACGTCGCACCAGTGAGGCTAAATCAAACGCACTTGGATGAAAATAATCTCCATCAGCGTCACAATTCAAACTGGAAAATTTGAAAAGCGTTTAGTACTGGTAAAAACATTCATTGAATAAATTAAAAATTCAAATGATAATTAGCATCAACAAAAAATTAAGCTCTGTATTTAATCGCATGCTTTTTCAGCATCAGTTAAAAATTACACTTTGTATAATAGCTATAGAGCTCAATGCTTTATTATATCAACCGATATGAAAGAGGTGCAGATCCAGCAGGGTACTTTCATTAAACTGAGAGCAGGGAGCTAGACGCTGCAGCTATTATAGAATTACTAATTAACTAGTCGTTATGATCTAGCAAACACTCATGTTTACATCCATAATTGCCATCATTGCAAGCAATGAAAACAGGGCTGGCAGTTGGCAAACAGTCCGTACGAGACACTTGTGTAGCTCCGGCACCAAGGGAAGGAGAGAAGGTTTGAAGTAATGACAGGAGCTGATTAGCAGTGAAAATGAGAAATGGCAGGTCTACGTGATCACAAATCACAGCTGAATTCTCCTATTGCTTTGGAACCATGAAGAATACATAAAATGGTAAGATTATATTTCGGCGTAACCCGAAGACTTTAAAACGCAGGTCGAATGTCTCCTATTGTTTTTGAACACTCGCTAAATACTCAAAGCAACAAGTTTTCGTCAGTACAAATCCCTCCGAAATTTCTTTTATTGCTTTGGAACCTTGCACAGTATTTAAAATGGCAAGTCTTCAAAACGATGTACTCGAGGTCTTCATAAGCCGCACCGATTACTTCCTATTGTTATTAGAGCCACGTATTATATTTAGAACTTTAGGCTCTCGCGTCATACCCAATTATTCGTAGGTTTTTCAGTTCTGTGACACACTCGCATTTATAAAACATCACACTATAGCGCAATCACCTACGCAAACCAAACTTTTGCTCTTTTCGTTTTTTTTTTTTTTTTGAGAGGGTGGATATCCGCACTACTTTTGACGGCTTCAGGCTATAGCACTCACTGTATTTATACCCAGAGCTTATTTTTAAAACTATTTTAGAGCCTCTCACACTAGAAAAAGTATCATACATGTCCAATAACGTACCCAAGTCGATTTTTCTAATTGCTTTAGAGCAAAATCTATAAAAAGTTCATAAAAATATAAAGAATAAGGTGTTTAAAAGCAAAGCTGCATCTCAGCACATAATTTTATCATTTCTCTGATGATTTAACCAAAAGTCACTATGCCAAGACGTCGCAATTAATAGCATTGTCATAAAAATGAAGAAAAACTTTTTTTCTCATTACAGCTCAATACCAACAGCTCACAACCACTCCTCCACAAAGCGTTAAGAAACCGCAAAATCATCAGTATAATCAGCTAAAGTTCACCTTATGCCACAAGTTAAGTATGATATATGGAACATTTTGAAAGATAATCCAGAATAGTAGGTATCATATTCACTTCGCACAGGAAGCGCTGGCCTCCATTATGTCTGTAAACATGACACCCCATTCGTACGCATGCGTTCTTTTATAAACTGCAAGACTCCTGTGCGCATAGCGTCTTGAAAATTTAACAATATGATAAACAGGAGCTTTTATATATATATACACTGTATTTCAATCAATATATGTAAAGATATAGTGTGTCAATTTTTGCCATTAACAAGCTGTCATTCGGTACGTACACTGCTGTGTAGAGTAGTAAATGGCATTGTGGAGTTAGCAAGTTGCTTTGTGGAGAGCACAAATCGCACTGCAATGCTGGTAAATAGCTCTGTGCAGATAGCATATCTCGGTTAGTTCTTTCGTATGTGAGAAACTACACGACTGCACGAAGCACCGAAGAGGGGAAGCTCTGCCCCTGGAGCACCAGTAGCTCGTCCAATGTCATCAAGATTATGTCCAGTACCTCTTACTTGCGAGCCCGTTATGACATAGTAATAGTTTGACCAGCATCAAAATTACGTGAAAATTTTGGTAACTGTTATACATATATAGCAGATGAGCCGCCTAAAAGCTGTTACGTGCACTGTGGACATAACCCGCATGCTGCCCCTCCCAACGGTCTCGCGGAGCGCGGCCGAGTATAGCTCCATATAAGCCTCGTCTGACTTTCCACCTAAGGTAACTACGGTTAGTTAAGTTCTGTAGTAACCCTGTGTCACTTGCACCAGACTGATTTCGCTGGATTTAATTCTTTTATTTACATGCAATCCCGAAATCTAAATTAACCCTTTAATGCATGATATAAGTTTAACACTCCCGCAGGAATAATACTATCTGGTGTGTGGCACACCATGCATTTAAGGGTCAACTATAACTTCAACATTTCTAACCTTGAAACTATCACAGCCAATGTAAACCACTACCACATTAATTTCAAAATTTACTAAAAGAATACTTTACGTAAAAGGCAAATTAGATGGAACAAAATTACAGGGCTCATTACAAGCTCATCAGCAAACGCAATAAAGTTGTTATTTTTCGGCAGTCTCGATCGCCTAATCTGGACTCCAATCTCAGTGCATTCAGGGCGCCAAAACTATAGGTGAATTGCTTATAGAAGAACCTAATTACGGCGGCAGTGAACTTTCCCAACGAAAGGTATACTTAACTTGCAATTTTTGTTTAAATCGTATGCAATATTCGACTTCTCATTAAGTTCACCTACTTTGGATGGCTATATGCTCTAAACCTACAGCAAAAGTAGCTTCTCGAGTCCGAAGTATGCAACATAGTTCATTCAATGCATTTCGATTTGTATCATGTATATAAAATAACTTTTCTTATCTGTTCATGAAACGTAAGCATTCCCGTGGCAATGATTTTAGTGTATAACTGTAGTATTTAGCTTAGTATTTTTATACTTACCTAAGCCTATGGGATACTTGCCAAAATATTCATTCCATATGATGCTAGACAGTCCGTAACCCGTTGGGCTATTGAAAAACCTATCTTTAAAAAAATCTTTTTTGCTATTGTTTATCACAGAATTTGATTTTACTAGGTCAAGGCTGACCAGGGATCTGAAAAAGAAGTACGGCCGTACAGAGCTTTACCAAATTAATGATAAGTTGAAATTACAAACTGAAGTAATTATTGAACTGAAGTGTAATTATTCTGAAATCCCCTCTCAGCTTATACCTTATGTACCATATGCATAGAAGCGAAAATTGCGTGCGCGGTGACATACAAGCCAACAATCAAGCAAAGAAGCCAACTAGATTATAAGAATGTTATCAATATCTAGATTGTCGAAAAATACCCTAAGTTTACAAAAACTATTTGGTTTGCTATGTTTAAACTACCCTTAAATTTTATATTGGATAAAAATCACAGATATACAATCATTCCTAAATGATAGCATAATTCACTACCTGTATTAAATTGACGAGGCTATCATTATTTAAAAATCACATCCAGTTATGTTGCAGTGAACTGCCCCATTACAAGAATGCATATTTTAACATGTATTATTTGCAGCGGCACACCATGGAGCCTCTCACCAAAGCTACGTGGAGAAAATTTAACTTGGAAGTAGGCCATCAGCGTCGTTGGTCTCATGACAACTGAATAAAACTCCTTTGTTGAAGATTACTTTCGCTGCATTTATTTTTGCCTTCACGTCAGAACGCTCGCTGCGCATTTAAAATCAGCAGACGCTGTTCAAGGATTAGCTCAAACTGTTTGTTCCCTCTGGCATCCTCTAAAAAATTCCGTTGTCTAATATAGTGAGGGGCGGCAAGTCCATATTTCTGACAAACAATGCTTCGGTCCGCCTTCTCCATGGATTCAATTGCGTGGAAAACTCCTCTCCGAGTTCCTGCTACTATTGTTAAAAACAAAGTCCGGAAGGTCGGCTTTAAATGCTCCCGAAACGATAATGTGTCGGCGGTTGTAACGCATTTTGATAGCGGCGAGACCGGCCTGCTATCTGTGGCCAAGCGTGCCGGTTTCATTCATACGACCGCTGCTATCGCCCGTTGTATGAATATAATTAAAAGTGGTTAGAAAATAACGTATACAGTATTTAATGAGCCTGCTTTAGTTATCATAGAGCCGGGCATTTAAACAGGATACACTCAAGAAGATTCCTGCTCTCGGTAGCAAGGATACTAGACGTGGGCATTCTTTTCTTGCGATATTCACCTTTGAAAATATTACTTTGGAGTTTTGAAGACTTCTACGGAGTAATAATCCAGAGTGTATTGAGGAGTAACACCATGATCAGGTCGTATAACCATACCAACAGTAGCAGGTCGTTTGAAAGATGGCGCGGGCAGCGGAAGTTCGAACCTGCTTGCTAAGCAAGTGAATTTGTGCGCTACTTGGCTTACTGATGCAGCATTTAGAGTTCAGACGCTGTTGCAGGGCCACTGAAGAACACTTACAGCTCGTTTGATTGGTCGGTGACATTAAGACCTCTTCACTTAACTTCTCCGAAACTCCAGGTGGAAGCGATGGCTTTGCTGCATTGAATCGTACCGCAAATATCACGCGCAACCCGATTACGCTGTGTCGGCTGAACCCTCCATTTTCAGGAACAATACTGATTTTTTGGAAGACTCAAGGGCAACTGCTTCAGGTCAACGCTTGAAACTCGATTCAGTGGACCGAAGTCGAAGCGCATATTCGATGGTCTGGATAAATCAAGTCTCGAAGTTTCTATTTCACCGGCCAATCGAACGCCATCGGCCCACTAGCCAGACTTTGATAACTTTGATTCCTTGAACTTAAAAAAAAAAACAGAAAACTTTCTTACTTAGAAGTTCATTCTGAAACACAGATAGAAAATGCTGTTTTCAAATGAGATAAAGTCAAATTTAACCATAGGATAAAACGTGAAAGCCCCGTGGCGTAAGACCATTATCCGCGATAAGAGGGGAAGGGAGGTGTTATTAATTCAAATCCGTCAATTCTGATGGCCAGCTAATTCTAGATTTTTGGCATTTCTCACATCTCAATAAACGCACCTGACTACCTGAAAAAGATTGTGATGATGGCTCAACCGCTTCTGCCTCATTTTGGGTGGACAGACAAAGAGACATACAACCGAACCGAAAACGAAAACAGTATATACCTAAACTCTTCGCTTGGCTCGCAGGTGATATAAGTGACCTCATCGGTTAACAGAGAGAATTAATTCGTTCTGGGCAAGACTTTAAGAATGAGACATATCACAATTATAACCATGTCATTGATATGAATAATATTCTTAACACGGTGAAAACATTTCAAACTTTGAATTTGTACAATTTAAAAATAACACTGTGTATTAACGGTTAGTCCGAGATCATTGTTTGCTCGCTGTCTGTGATATTGGCGACAATTTCTGCTCGTTATTTTGCTTGATAATTCAGCAAAATAATACCCTCAAAAAAAAAACTCACCCAGGCAAACTTTTTTTCTCTTTCTCTCGCTCTTTGCACCTGTACTGAATTAATATAGAGTGACCTAAGAAGAATTCGTGAAGCTATTAAAATTGTATTTTGAGTTAGCACGTTTAAATAAATAAGGTGTGGTTGAAAGTTGAGCAAAACTAAGATCAACAGGCTTGCCTTGCCAGCGATATCAGACTAGAGCGGTTGCGGTTTCAGACGTTAGCCTCCAATCGATCACCCTTGCTACGGTGAAAAGCTTATTCCTAGTCCGTAAACCTGAATTTTCAGTCATCCCTAGCATTATTGGGATGCTACTAACTCCTGCAACACGATTCAAAGCAGTGAAACCAACGCTCCTATCTGCTGTTGCTAACAAGTTAATCTAATGAGCTTAGCCTAACACGACTTCGCTCTGCTAAATGGTTCACCTATAATTTTTCAGTCAACGAAATTTGAATAGATTTCATTGTGCTTGTTGTCTCTAAAAGGTTTGCATGTCGTGGCATATTTCCTTATCTGAGTTGCAGCAACTCTGCTCTGCAGGGAGTAATAAAAGTGATAAGTTTGTAGAGCTGTGCAGAGCACAAAGTAAGCACGCAATCCTTCTAAATGCACGCAAGCAGCGTCAGGCTCTTCGCTTTATAAAGCAAATGGCAGCGAGCACATATAGCTTAATCTCGTTGCCTCGCTCGTTCTTAATCTCGTTGCCTCACTCGTTCAACTGATTCGACAGGTTTCTGAAAAAAAAAAGATAATAGACCTAGACTCACCGGCCAACACACGCCGACATGACATAAAATGGGTAAATTTGCTAGGAATCAAACCCTGCATTTAGTCGCAAGCAGGGCAGTGGTACAAAGTAAGAAATGTTATTCATGCAACAGCAGGGGTGGAGAGCACCGGTGGCAAAATTTGGTAAAGTAAGTAAAGGTGATGTAAAGTAAGATGATGAGCAGTACGAACAACACAATTTAACTGCACTGGAGTGACAAAGTTATAAAAGTCTGACTTTTATACAGGAGATATACTAAAATAAGGTAGCAGAGATATACTGATTGATGAAATCTTGAGCGTATTGGTGTGGGTGACTCATACAGTCTGGCACCTAAAACAAGAATTTCAAGTATTAAATTATATGTAAAATGCGATCAAAACTGCAACTTCTAGACTCTACTACACTGGAACGACCTCATAGAGTGCAACATGCAAATAGAGGCTCGTATAAGTGGGTGGCCATCATGTTCAAAATGATGTGTGACGGTCTGCATGTAGTGATGGGTCATCTGCGGATGCGGATGCAATTGCAGATGTTACCATCTCGACATCCGCGGATGCCGATGCAGATGCGGATGTTCAAAAGAGGTGCGGATGTTCGGCGGATGCGAATGTGGATATTCGCTCCACCACATGAACACACACACAACCTCTCACGACGGCAGTTTGTGCAATACTTGGGAAGAAAACTCAGATGTTGCTTTGTTGACAGGGACAGCACTTGCAAACATTTCAATCCAAAAGAGAATTTGCAGTTTTCAGCACTGTGGATGAGCTAAGTGTACAGTGATAAACCTGCTCATTCGCGCCTCCGTTGGTGAAGGTCTTTAGCGGATTTTACAGTTCTGACATCCGCGGATGCGATTGCGGATGTTACCATCTTAGCATCCGCATATGCGGATGTCAAAGAAGGTGCAGATGTTCCGTAGTTGCGCATGCAGATGCGGATATTCGCCCCATCACTATGACGGTCATGTCTCGATGTTCCTACCCGTATCAATTTCGTTCATGTACCTATTTATAATGTCCAAGAATAAGACGGTTAATGAATTCTAAATAAGTTTATTATTACATTTCTTTAGACAATTGCAAAATTTTGAACTAATAAAAAGTGACTGATTTTCAGTTTCTAAGGGCGGAACATTGTGTCTGATTTAAATATAGTGATCCACTTCTTACTGAAGTGCTAGTCAGTATTTTTTTTAAGAATTTGACAAGTTATTGGCTAACACCATTGAGCGAGGAAACCAATTTTAAAAGTATTACTAATAAAAAATGCTAATAACAGTGACAGTAATGATAAAATATAAATGATGGTGTTACTTTGTGAGTATCTGAGACTATATTACCTGACTAGCAGCCCAATGCACATTATACGTACTTTAGTTCCAACTGTTTCCGCAGTCGATGTAATAGTAAGTTAATTCATATATTTTTCCAGTTTAACATAAACTATTTGCATATGCTGCACTCTCATCAGTGCTCGACCGCAGATTAATCAAGAATTACAAAAATTAACTAAAAATCAAGTTTGTGCGCTTTTCACAGCAGCATAGTTATTTAATTGTGGATTATACTAACTTACAGGAAACAATTGTAGCATTATCAGCTTGCGCATTCATTATACATGTATGTAGAGCTTACTTCAAACCATTTTATGGAGAATTTCAACCAACGCAGGCTCTGCATAATCAAGAAAATGCATCCAACTCGTAGCAAGGTCAAAACCTTGTTATCCAGACTCAGAACAAAGGCAAATTCAACATAATAAAGCATATACTGTGTAAAAAAAAATCGCTTTGTTGCAAGTCAAGAGTTAGTTTATTTTTGAAGTAATATAAGTCTCACATAAGTGAAAGTTGGTGCCCTGAAAAAAAAAACACGGCTAGGTACGTAAACTAACGAATTTCACTTGAATTCATGCTCTGTTGTAAAATTTTAGAGTTTTTCTGTATTTTGAAACAATTTGGCTATCAATTACATTGCTACAGGCCGCAAAAGGTACATTTAGAGTAATAAAACAGTGTTCAACATCATACCTCTATTTAATTTGAAGGATGAACCCCTCAGTAACAATATAAAAAACATAATGAATGAATTTAATAGTTAATGCGTTAGAGAAACAACCATTTGTCGATACAACTTCCATTCATTAGAATTACATTAAACCGTTTTTTGTCTGCTGAGGAAGTCAGTCGGTGGACTTGAGATGATATTGATATGGCGCCAGCAACATCAGTAATTTTCAACCAGATGTTGTATACCTTTGTAAATTGGACTCTTCATAATCAATTATGCCGACGATTCAACTTTGATAGCTATTATACCTACTCCTCGCCTGCGTGATGCTGTCGCTCAGTCTCTGAAAAGGGATTTGTCGCGCATTAGTGCATGGTGCTCGGCCTGGAG
>LQNS02276620.1:7960255-7971867 GCA_001587735.2 Parhyale hawaiensis
AGAGCAATTCTGTGGTCATAAATTCACACTAATTGTTCCAATTCTGGACTCGATAATTGGCGATTGGGCCAATTTTCATCGACCATTAAAGGCAGTGTGATGTCAGCTGCTCCTGCTGCTGCTGTTCATGTTGCCATTGCTGACTGCAGGAGCAAGCAGGCCTAACGCGCAGAAGCTCCTATGCAATTCGTGTAGTCAGAATTACAACACGGTGAACGTTTCCTTGTCTCTGCGTCACGGCCTCTTTTAAGGTATACAGCACGCGAATAATAATTCTATTGCAACCTAGAGACAACTTTATTACGATTCTGAAAGATAAAACACATTCTTAGGATAATGCCCTTTGCGCACAGAACAAGTATCACCCCAAAACCTACTGTAGAGTACTTCCCTTAATTCTATGAATAACAACTCAGAGCCATTCTCGGATATCAATTTTATACAGTACGCATGAAATGATTTTCACCAACGTAGAAGTAGCAGGCGTATGTTATAATATACAATAGGAGCATAAACATTCTCAATGCTGTGTTTTCTTTAATGCTGAAGGGTCATACAGAAAAATATTACCATTGTAAAGCCCAGACAAAATTAAGAAATTTTCAACGAAGAAAAAGTGCCGCCCTTTCAGAGGGATATTTATCGACAATAATAGTTTCCTCCTGAAATGCAAGTTATTTACAATATGTCAGTAAAAAATTCATCCCTGGATTTAGATTTTTTAATTCAAAAGTTATTTTATTCAGAAGTTCTTGTTTGCTATATCCCTCTGTTGCATCTAGGTGATGCATAACATAAGAACGATGCTACATTCTACAGATGTATTACACAGATAAATTAACGCCGGCATATTAAATATGCTGCGCCTCTCTCCTCTAACGAAATATATACATATATAAAGATATCTAATAAACAAATACTGGTTAACATATGGGCATTTTGTGGGAAGTAGCGATATCTTCGAGCAATAACGCGTGTATGTAACAACCCCTCTGTACTACTTTACTGAACTTGTTTAACGTTACCCGTCATAGAATTAAGAGAATGGAAAGCATATTGCTGGAGGGAGCGAGATAAGCTAGGAAGCACAACAATTATTCAAAGTGGCGTCGCTGGGGAAGATACTCGTACACATGTTAGTAAATCTGTGTACTTTCTAAACAAATCCATCAATTATTGTAGCCAGCCTTTTTGGCATATTTTTGCTCTAAATTTTTCCATAAAATTACTTTGCAGCAATACCGTAAAATTATTTGCCCTTTCCATTAAAAATACCTACAGATACCACCGTTTTTACAGTGTAAACTTTTAAATCTTAAGACATACTTTTCCTGTGAAAAATAAGGGAAAAGTGCTTGTTAGGAACATACAGTGTAGCCGCACATTTTATTCGGCTATTTTAACTTTTCGATACCGCCCTATTTATGTAAAATTTAAGAAGATTTCTTAATGTTAGCGTTACTCTATTTTCTTGCAGAGGCTTCATACACTGATTATGAATCTCGGTGGATGTCACTACATCCACCTTTGTTTATGAATTGAGGCTTTTCAGAAGTTCTGTACACGTGCCTATCAAATATATCTCAATTCTCTATATGTCATTTAGCATAAAAGTAAAGTAATAGAAAATAGAATATACATGTTTTATGTTTCAAGCGTGTGGAATTAAATTCACTGATATGGTCTCCCAAAATGCTACAAAACGTCCCTATTAAACAACTAAATGACAAAAATGTGCAACTTGACCAGTGAAAAAAAAGTTTATTCTTGGTTCAAAGAGGAGGATGTTACGACACCTGAAGTAGCACAAAGAAATTGTTTATTGTTATACGTTCTTTTCATACCAAGTTTATACCCAATATTTAATTAATGGGCAGCTTCAAAGTCCGAGCACAATAGCAGAGTATCGTTCATAATCTTGCAACAATACTTTGAAGTACAATAGGCTATAGTGCAAGCTGCAGGAAAAGTATTATTTGTTCGCTGTTCTTAGTTGGAAAATTATTGATGATGCTCTTTTGCGGAACCGGTTAAGAGACTTATAAGGAATATGGGCAGTCAGCAACTAATTATCTTAGGATGTCATTCCCTTTACGAGCTCGGTGATTCCTACTCATACTCATTCATTCAAGTACGCGGTTTTGGTCATTTCTCTTCTGACAATTTTTTCAACGCTACTGTTGCTTAGTATAGTGAGAAGGGGCCAGCGCATCACAGAAAGCTACATTTCAACATAGATCCCGCATAGAGCAAACACTTTGTGTTCCCGAGTCGGAAAGCCTTACTACCAAATCTGCTCGGTGCAAAGAACTTCATCAAACTAAAGACATTCGTCCCACAGCGCCAATATCGCCGCCATTGCACAGGATTGTCTGACTTTTCCCTAGCACATCGGAGCGCATAGTTCGGAGCAGTTGATTTGAATGATTGCATGGCATCTCGAACTCCATCAGAATGCCGTTACTTTGTTCGAATGAATTGTACACGGCTTGCCTACGAGCTTAGAGCATACGGAACGGAAGTACTTTTTTAAAAATCCGGTACTTTGCTTAGGTGCATTGTCAGTGAGTTTCCTATGAACAGAAATATTTGTTTAACCAGTACTTTTTCAGGTGAAGTGTCATTGAGTTTAAGGTGTTACTAAATTATCAGATTTTACCTTAATGCTGTGAACACTCGAGGATCCTAGCGTAGTCAACTTCTAGGCATTTATGCCGATGTTATGTTTAAGAAGTAATCCCACATGTTCATACAACAGAGTCGTACTAAGATCTAGAGCAAAATGTGGCTAGAAACAGTTGTATGTAAATTGCTTGCTTCTACAAGATTTAGTCCAAAAAATATAGTTTTTAGGGTCAATGAAGTGCACGTGGCGATGCTTCGTTCCAACGAAGGTACGGCAAAGTCGGAAGATGAAATGATTGGAGGTAAATAATCAAAGAAGTCAACTCAACTCTTTCTGTTAAATCTTTCCTGCGTAACATTTTTTATTCCCTACGTATGCCCAGAATATCAGCTGATAGGTAGGGAATATATAATATTTGCATAGCTTAAAACCGATTAAATTTGGAATACGCTTACTTCTGCTATTTTTGCACATGGCTAAGTTTACTCTTGATTTGTAATATAGGCTAATACTTTACACAAATTTAGATACCATTGCAAAGGTTTTCTTCAGATCGATTTCTGTGGTAAACGTTCAACACTAATATGGGACGTTTACTCTCCATAATACAAATTCCATCCTAAATTACATGTAACAAAGCTGACACTTGCAACTAAGGAGAACAAAAGAAATACTCTGGAAATGACAAACGATATGCGAATTTTCGTACAATGCAAGTGTTAACTTCTATCGCAATAAGTTTGCATGTAGGAACATTGTGCACATTTATTTCTGAATTGCCTGGATATCCTTTTTGGCATAAAACGAAAGTCGTTCCTTTTGCCAAACAATCTGTAATTAGTGACATCACATCGATTGATGTACCACAAAAGTGAGTAAACAGCCTTTTCGTTTACACTAAGGTCATAAACCTTGCTCTAAAGCTGCAGTAACCATCAATAAACAGGTATCGAAACAATGAGGCTCTCACGCAAACTGTCTTATTCACATTGAGTATGAGATTTCCCAATTAACCATCAATATTTGGCGAATTTCAGTAGCATGTGCGTGTATTTTTCTATCAGATCTTTACACACCTTTACACCTTTATTTATTCTCAAACATATGCAAAGCAATTTTAAAACTGTTTAGCTAAAATTGAGAATGCGCCCATCTAAAAGTATTGCTTACTTGCACGGCGTTCCGTGAAAATACCGTATTTTTTTTTAAATATCGCTTGGCATAAATATTTTGCAACGAATCGGAATAAAAAGTTATTGCAGAGTGCTAGTCCACATGCTTTACGAACGAGAAATTATTCCGTTTAAAGTTGTCATTATATTCTGTTGAAGGATACCCTGTATTTACAACGCTGGTTGTAGTTGAATTTTTAAAACACTGGACAGAATTTTTGAAACACTGGACGGAATTTTTAAAACACTGGACGTGCAGTGACGCTAACAGCGGACAAACATACCCGGCGTGTACTAGAACACCTGCTTATCAACTTACTCCAATAGCAAGGCTTTACTTTCAATAAATTTGTAAAATCAACTTAATGAAATAAATAAGGAGTGCAACTCTTTGATGGGCTGAATGAAGCTTCTAACTACATATTTGATAAATGAATGTGACCGGTCTGTAAAAACTAGGCAATTAATGTAACTGAGAAGGGTGGGCGCTGGCGACCGTTTGCGGCCTGAAATCTGCATCCTTTGTTTACTTTCGTGATTGGGCCGCAAAATCCCACCTTCGGAAACAGGCCGACACAGCTGGAGTTGTTTGCGGTATCAATACCAGCATCAGCTGAATAAAATTGCAAGGAATTCGAATCATTGTCTTGAAACGTCTTTATTAGGAACTGCAGTTGAGTTTGAAATCCGTTTCTTACCAGAATATGAAGTCCGGGATCCAGTTTATATTCACTTCTTTTCAAAACAGCTTACTTTTCCTTACCACTTGCACTATATTCCACTAGTTTTGCAATGTTCTCATCTTTATTAGCCTAATAACTTGTCTGCATCCATTTGTTGCAACTTTGCTCCAATGCTTTGACTTCGTCGCAACATTATTCTCCGCCTTGCAACCACATTGCAATGTTTCGAATTTTCTCCTCCATGTAACCAAGAACAAGACCGCAAAAAGTGCTCCTCAACCGATTTTCCTTTCATAGCTCCGTCGGATTTGCGTTGCCAACCTGACGGCTGAAGTTAACAACGCAGAAGAAGCGGCATTTGGCCAAAAATGTGAACGCTTCCAACTGCTTAGGAGAGTTTCAAAGAAATACATGGCATAAGTTTAGCCAAAACTTGCTGACTAAGCAAGAATTGGACCTCGGCGTGAGCCCTTGTTCTAAAATATGAAGTAGGGTCACAATGGCCAGATAACAGGGACTGCAAGGCCACAACTTTCAACAGAGCTATTATGAACCTCGGCCTGCCCGCCGTCCTATCTATTTTGTGCACTCTTTCTCCAAAGTGAAAATGGGTGTGTCGGCGGCGGAGTTTCTTTCAAATGTATTCCGGTTTTCGATATGATAGGGGGCTTTGTGGAATTTTTGTAAGTTTGTTTTGTTTATTGGATAGAAGGATCTTATTTTTTACAAAGCCATGAAGCATTCGATGTAGTAATGCCTTGTTCGTAAAATAGTATCATTTCCTTTTGCGATATTATCATGAAACATCCAATGATTTTTTATGAGGGATAATTTCATCATTTGAAAATGCCCTAAAGCATATGTAGATTATTTTTAACTTCTAATTCTTTATTTCTAAAATAATGCTTACATCTAACGACAGCACCCAAGTCTCATTTTGATGTTATCCATTCTGCAATAAAAAAAATATATATATCTAGCTACAAACATAAAGCGCAAAGTTCTTTTTTCACTTCAACTTATGAAGTAACTCATGCATATCCATTCTTTTGGAATTCCGCTCATTGCCGGCATCGCCTTTCGGTCGTATTGGCCTGCAGGCGTTTTAGTCACCTGTTAATGGCTTTTTGTTGAATTATCTTCTGCAGAGTTTCGGGCTTCCCGGTGTTGCAGGATGCTTCATTGGGTTACAACCTTTCCGTGGTGGACCGAGCTTGAAGTTTTAATAATAATATGGTTTACTTTTTTTATGTCATTTTCCGTTAGAGCGTAACAAGAAAATAAAAAGGGACTAGAGCATCCGGCCATCAAAAATTACGACAGAGTATTTGTAAAAATAATTCTTCACTGATCAATGATGTTAGAGTATAAAATAATTCTTCACTGATCAATGATGACAGAGTGTTTGTAATAATAATTCTTCACTGATCATACTTTCCTTCCTGTTGTGTACGAATGCTACACTATAACTGCCAACTTATTGGACTTTACTAATTGAAAGAGATAAGCGCTCTCGCTTCAGTTCCGTTGTTGTCGTTCCTTTTTGTGACATACAAAGAAATAATACTTATCCACGGGCAGCCAAGACTCACTGAAAACCTAAACTGCGGAACCGCATAGTTGATGCACAGTGATGTTATTTCAGTCGGACTATTTCGTTTCATCAAAAAGCTGTTTGATCGCGAGAAGAAATATAAATCCAAAAAATTAGTTTCTGTTACGGTGTACAGTCGAGGAAAAATATTCAGAAATATTGTACAATTGCTGCAGCGAGCCTCCTTTTCTTTATCCATCTTCGTTGTACTATTCATCTCTAAAGAAGATCTTATGCTTTGTTTCATTGACCATCTAACCAATTTACTCATTGCGAACTCATAGCTGATAAAGTTTTGATGTGGGAAGAGAGCAAAAATCAGGGCCCATAAGATTGCTAACAATAACTGTTTTCCAGGAGTCATCAGTGCTTGGCAGCTGGCAAAGAAAAAAGTGCATTTCATGGAGAGGTCTCTTTTTTTGCCACCATCTGCAACCTGACTTTATTTTCTGCTAACGATTTTCAGAGAAGCGTTACAGAAATTTTAAACCTGATTTAATTTTCATCTATCTGCTTTCTTTATAGAAAATGGACATTTAAACGGTTAACCATGAGCAGCACAAATAAATAAGTAGTCAAACAAATAAACAGTTCAATACACATTGTTCTATATTGTTGAGCTTGCTTTAAATATAAAAATAAGTACACTGAGTCATTATACACTGTTGTTTGTTAGTTCCAAAATTTTTGTGATAAATTGTTTTCAGTTTTTCAAGGGGGTGTTTGCCGTCAAAGCTTAGTAACAACAGGCTGCTGTGGAGCAGCCAGCCGTCAAACGGTTGAAGACAGAGAATAGGCCATGAAGTGCTAATAACTTCGATAATGAACAACTTTCCCAACAAGAGCAAAGTATTTATTACATAGCTGTGTCTTTCGAAACGGAAGAAGTAAACTCGAATATCTAAAGTGAAACTAAATTCAGCGACCCACATTTGAACAAAAAAGTTTGCACTATCTACAACACATAATAATGCACATTTATGGAGACCCTATTTCTTGCAAGATAGACTTAGAAGCTTGTCTTTGCTTCGTTAGTTGTACGTTTCAGTGTAAAGCATAAATGAAATTTTACAATGAAAAAATTATATATAATTTATGTGCATATAAATGTAGGAGATAAACATATCTTAATAATATTACGAAAACACACATAAATCTTATCGTTATACTTGAAAAATGTAGACGAGAGACAGATGGTGCCACTGATACTTAAGATGCCACCTCCACAAATGCATGATGATGTAATATAATTCGATTTTGTTAAAGCTATTCATAAAATTAATCACAGATTCCTAAAATTAAGACGTTCCCCTCTGGGTATCTGTGCAAAAAATTCAACACACTTCATTTAATCTACAATATATGCTACTAGTAAGGGCCACGAAATTGAAAGAATGGCAATTTTTTGAAACCTTGGTGTGAGAATGCTCGACGTTGCTACCTTTGAAGAACATGTAGCATGAGTTATCGCTGTGGGAACGAAATAGAGTGGATAGGTTTTACGAACTTTCTCGTCACGCAAAGTGAAGGTCATGCTCACTCAACACAAGGTAGGTAACGGCTTATAAATCAAGTATACAAGCAGAATATTTAATCTACTTTTGAGAAGCCCTTTGAAGAAAAAATATAGAAGCAAACGCGGAATATTGTTGAAATATTTATATTATATTTTGCTTTAAATTTAATGACAAACCAAGCTACTAGAAAGATACTATATATATAGCTACTTTGCATTTATTATCACATAAAAATATTAGTTTTATATTCAGAGATGCCCACACAGACCTTAATTCAACCCCTAATAATGAAATCAAGATGAGCAATTCAGTAAAATTAAGAAGTTAACACTTATAAGCACTACGGGGCTAAACCAACGTTTTGTCTCAATCGACACATCATCTCAAAAATTGTTTGTTAGCAACAGCCATCGTCTCACCTGCCTCCACCACGATCTTCGTCTGTTTACTGTGTCCATCAGAATCAGTTTGTTTACTACATGTGTTGAAACTCTTAATTTTGCCCTCCATTCAGTAGAATTTGTGTCAAATCACCGGAAACTTGCCGGTTTCACTGCACCCATCAGAAATCTTTCCTTACTGCCTTCATCAGAGTCCGCTTAGCTTCACCGTAACCTTTATTTGTCACCACATCCAACTGATTTTTTTTTGGGGGGGGGGCTTTCTATTTAATCCGCAAGAACTCTCACTTCTTAACAATGCCCTGGTATATCCCGTATTAGGAGAAGAAACGGAGTCATCTATGCCACAAGGCGGAGGGGTTATGGGTCCCTGCATGCCTTACTTCAAGACCTTCCCACGGGGTTGCGATAACGGAAAGGATGAGACTCACGGGAAATTCTTTATTCAGTTTAAGTTGACCGCAAGGAGCAGTTGAGGTCGCGCACTCACTATGCATCTAAATTGCGGTGGGGGCATCGTGCTTGTTTTTGTTTGGGTGCCGTCGCTCGGGAGCTGGCCTTTGCTAACGCCTTTCTTGCCAACGCGTGAAAATGGGTTGCGTGGAACTGAGCCCGTTATGATTACATGGTCCTACATAGAGCCTCTCTTGCCTGGGCCCAAGACGGCCTTGCCTCCAAGGGCTACAACCAACCTTGCCTGCATATTTGCCTAAGTTAAGCATGACTGCCTGGACCCTAGAAAGCCAAGCATACCTCTGTAGGCCCGACTTACCTTGACGGTATAAGTTCAAATAGTCCTCTGCATAGACAAAGTCCACTTTTGACTGTATGTGCCCAAACTAATCTGGTCTGCATGGACTTAATCAAGTTTTGTCTGTAGAGACCCAGACTGTATACTCTTGCCTGCGTGGATCCAATTACCAGAATGGACCCATTCTAGTTTTGCCTGCATGGGCTTAAACTAGACGTGCCAGTGTGGAACTTGTCATACAGTCGGCTTCAATACAGTGTACCGTTCTATTAACGGTACGCATAACATTCTTTACCAGTATCAGTCTACTGTACTGTGATAAGCTTTCAAATATTGCAACAATTTGTAATATTGCAAATTCAAATATTGAATGAACATCTTTTCGATTGCCAGTTGTCGCTGAGTATTTGCATTATTTCAATTAGCCAGATGTACCTGTGCTTAAAAAATGAAAATTACTATTGGCGTCGTTTATCTCGACACCAGTAACCTTAGCAAATGGGATGAGTCGTATGATGCTATTACCCCGTGAACAGCAAAGATACACTGAAAGCATTTTTTACGCAGGTTGCGAATTTTATCTTACATAGAACTTCGCGTACAAAAGTCTACGATTTTTACTCCCAGTATTTGATTCACCTCCCCTTTGGTTGGATAGAATTTCTACTTCACGCAACCTTACGTTTCATTGCCCAACCTTTACTGTCACAAAAAAAATCACCGGTTCCTTTTACCCCACTATCGAGAGTTGTCGTTCCTAAACTGATTTTCCGTCGAGCGGGGACTCGAAGTCGCCTAAAATGTATGACAGCGACGTTTTGTAGCATCGCCCTGCAGCTTCCACCAACTTTTGGCGGCTATGCAAAGTGCTGGAAATTTCGAGAGCAACAAGTTTTCGGGGCAGCCTGTTGGATTTGAAGGAAGAATTGGTGTATCGCTTCCTTGATATTACCCGATGTTGCGCAGCGCGCGTTCGCCTCCGCGGGTTATTGAGCGGACCCAGCCAAACTATAAATACTATGACATATTTTCATTTCCGTCGCTCAAAATCTAATAAGATAAAATAACTAAAACCCAAATCCCTCGTTTCATGATGACCTACGCCGTGATCCCGCGCGCTGCCTCTGTGCGCTTGCTCCCATGGCGAGAACTGATTAGGCGATTTTTATTCAGCATATTGAAAAATCTTACACATGATAAAGTTACATCAACAAAAGCCCTGCGTTGTTGGACGAACAACGCCTTTGCAAGCAAAATGAACATGCATAAACATGCTTAGTTATTTTACTATAATCTTATAGTTAATGAACTCCAACTTCAATTACTCGTACTTCGGCCTTTAGATAATGATAGGAGGTTCTATGAGGACACTTATTTTTAATTGAGGAATGGAAAAACTGTGGTACGCATAATTTTGGTACCGTGACAACGATAGGGCAAGCTAAATGGGCAATACTCATCGTTTCATTTTTTCTAGAGAACTGATGAACTTGTAGTAGGGACGGTTTGTTAACTTAACATGTATGATACGGTGTAGAACCCACTGTCACAATTCTCTCAAACACTGTCCAAACAGGTTAGAGCTTCTCACCCAGAGAATCAAAATAGTTCTGGATGATATAATTTTTTCTGCCGCATTGAAACAGAACTTATTCCGTCGCTGTCGAATCACGTTAGCTCCTGTAGTCATTGTCATTCTGTTGTTCTCTAAAAGAATAACGAGGCTTTGCTTTGACCCAGAACTCATTCTTTAAAGCTTAAGAGCATCATAATACACATATCCTATTGGTGCTAACTTTCTAAAACCATGAAACCATTTGCTACTTGGACAGATAATATTTAGCCTTTGATAACGAAAGGGCGTTGGTAGGCATTCCAGTCTTAGGTTCATATCACTCAACATAAAACTCACCTGCAGCTTTCCGATGCCACCATGGTGCTATAGAGCTCAGCACTCACGCAGAACTTCTGCCGCTGACACGCCTTTCCTATAAGGAGAACCAGTCTCGAACATGCGGTGCTCTATCATCCTCTGATCCATGACAGAACCTGGAAGATGAACGTGAGCGTTAGTTAAATATGAATGCTATGAACCCAGAACTGGAATGCTGTCTGTCATACGCCCGTCTCATTACTAAAGGCCCATTGCAAGCATACCAAACGCCCTTGGTTCTGTACCCCACTTTTACTTCATAGAACATTTTCTCTTTGTTGGGACACTGTGGTCTGAAATACAAAGAACTAAGCACGTGGCCATTCCATTTCTGCATCACTCGAGTGATTTCCATTCCGATAAAATACTCTGCACCTAGAACTTGCCACTATCAGATACAATTTCCAAGCTCTCATTCTCAATGAATTGCATGCATCGGGCGCCATTGACGTGTCCTTTTGCGCTTTTGCATGCAAATAGCGAATTTAACGTCAAGCAACTTCCTAGGAAGGTTTAGGTTTATATTTGGTGCCTCAATAGCAACCCGAGACAAAAATCCCTACTTTTTTGAGCATCTGTTGTGAATTGTAGAAAGATCTACCCGGAGTGTGGTAAGAGCGTTATTAGAAGCTCTTCAGAGATCATCGAGGAGACGTCTATAACATTGGAGTGGAGCCACGTGTTGCCTTTTTCTGGCGCCTTTTGAGAGAAGGACTCAATGGAATCGATTGGACTCCCTTGTCCGCACACAGCCGACATGATTCGTCATTCACAAGCAAACTGCGCTGGTGCATCTGACTTGAGAGCCTCAGCAGCGTCGGCCTTGTCAGTTGGAATCAGTTAGGGCACTTGACGGCCACCATCTCACCAGCTTTTATCTCGTAGAGGAAGAAAGACAGCGAGAACCTTCGTAGCTGACTTTTATAGCGCTTCTC
>LQNS02276620.1:7971881-8003391 GCA_001587735.2 Parhyale hawaiensis
GCCTCAGCAGCGTCGGCCTTGTCAGTTGGAATCAGTTAGGGCACTTGACGGCCACCATCTCACCAGCTTTTATCTCGTAGAGGAAGAAAGACAGCGAGAACCTTCGTAGCTGACTTTTATAGCGCTTCTCGATGTTGCAGCTACGCCAGTGGAGTTGTCTTGCAATACAACACAAGCGGAAGGCGCGATAGAGATCTGCAGAATATTCTGGGTCTGCTATTCAACGAGAGACCAAATGACATAGAAATTGCGTGCCATTTTGTGAATGCATTAATTACGTTAGACCAACCTGTTCCCTGCATTTATCAATGTGAATTTGTCAAAAATGCAAATTTTCAAAATGTGTGCAAGGAGCGTGTCACCAAAATGTATATTTTCCGTGCAACACGTTTCCAGTTGCAATATATGCGTCTATATAGTGTAGAACTGATGTTGGAGTATAGAAAGGTACTGAATGCTGACAAGCCACCGCGGAACCTATCACGTACTACAGCTCAGGCGGATCTCGCAGTAGCGACTGGCAGAGTATTCTGGCCTGTTTCCGAAGAGAACAAAGCGACACTAATATATGTTTGTCACTTAGCGAATAAAATACAGACGTTAAGCTGAGGTGTGTTATAATCACGGTGAAATCGGGCTACCGTAACCTGAAAAAAGGTTATTGTAACTCGAAAGGGGATCATGAGAACGCCATCTATTCTATCGATGAGCGATGTAATATGAACAATAATGAATATCTGTGGTTATTGTCAATATGTCCACGTGTAAACTCAATACAGATAAACTTATTTGTTTACTCTCAGGCAGCTGTGTTTACTCGTTGCTCATTTGCATGATTTTGGCGTTTCCTTTATTTGTAATTAATGTTTTTGAGCGGTGACTTGCGTAGCCGTAACCCGTGTTGTAATCATTATTTGTGATATGACTGCAACATGAGTTGCGACTGGCTGGATCACATGCGTAGCTCTGATAACCCAGAAGTACTGATTACAACACATCTGTGAAGTCTACAATGCATCTTCGAATAATCACAAAGTGAAAAAAAAGTGTACAACACTCAACATAAATTTCGAATGCTTTTTTCCCAGATTCATCTTTTTATGGAGAAATTCATGCACAAACTGTCACTTGCGATTCAATAATAAATTTTTATAACACTACTGGCCTGAAACAAAGCGCAAGAAAGAATGTCGAGGCAACAGTGCTGTGTATGAGCACAGTATCTGTTCTGGCTTCAGTCATAGCTGTGTCTAGAACCATAGTTCAGTATCTATCATGCTAATTTTAAGTCCGAGGTTGAGCCCTGCCCTAGGTGAGTTGTTGGTTTTCGCCAGTTTTTTTGTTTTTGCTGTCGTACAAGAATTCTCTATATAAAGAATTATAAAATAAGAAATAAAATCCATAGTGAATGCAAAATCCACAGTATTCCCTGCTTTATTCCAGTAAAATACATCATACTTCCACTTGCTTTACATTTTACACTTAACTTTCATCTACACGAGGGTGCTGAACCGTTCTTGGATTTAAAAAAAAAATTAAATTCAAGAGGAGCAATGGCTCTGAATACCTCTAAAAAATCCAAAGATATATCGTGTAAGGATCCTGCTTTCTAGCAATTGGTTTCGTAATTAACCGTCCTGCCACCATGCGCTCGTTACAGCTCGAACCTGCCTAAACTTCAACACTGACAAATAGTGAAACGTTCAAAAGTTACAATTTTCATATAGTCAATACAGATGGATAAAACACTGAAAAATCGCTTGTATATATGATCAACTCTACCACGAAAAGGCAGGTTATTTTATTTATCAGACTGCTTATAATTTAGGATGAATTTGCAAAGAAATTGAGATACTAATTGAAGTAATGATAGCATGTTACGATAAATATTGTATCCGTAATGATTTTTTACGTATATAGCAAAGTATACATAGCAACGGATATCAAGAAGTCGATAATGCATGTTCAGAGACGCTGATATTTCAGCTCAATTATTGTAAACGGAATGTCGACTTTTAATCTTCATTACAGACTGTCGAAAACGTATAAAAACGACAACGACAATAGCTGAAAAGCCCTTAACTTTTCAACAGTAACTCACATGTTACAGAATAAACGTTCGTCTTCACTGAAGATTCTTCAGTGTAGCAACCCTCGGCGTCTGTAGTCACCCAACCGCAGGCCGGTGCATTAGATGAGGCGGCTTTGGTGCGGTGCAGCAGTAATCCTTCCTCAATGTGGCTGCTGGCGGCGGCGCACTTCACTTATGGACTCCATACGGACGCTCTAAGGATATCTATCTATATATATATATATATATACTGTATATACATGAAGAATAAGAAATACGTATCATTCATATACATACATGCGCTATAATAAATAATCGAAGCAAAATTCTCAGGGGAAAAAATGATGAGGCTTGGACACAAAAAACTACGGGCAACAATAAATATCTCAAACTAATATATATTTTTTTAAGGAAAACTACATTAGAGACAAAAGTAAATATAAAAGAATAAGCGTTCGAAGCTAGCCATTATCTTCTAACGCTTACATAAAGCCTGGCCTATACTGGAGCGGAAATATGTTTGTATTGTCACGTTTTCGCAGATCGCTGCTTATTTCGTGCGCGTTTTCTCACGAGTTCATCTTGCTTGATAATTCTACATTATAAATCCAGGCTCGCTCTGTAGCCAATTGTTCCCTGTACGCAGTACGCAGCTTCCTTATGTTTTAGTTGTTTTCACATAAACAATAGAAAAGTTCTCTGGATTCTAGGCTCTAGTCCAGTGCAAATTTATTTTATTACTGAAGACTAAAATGGCCGTTGACTACTGATATGTCGATTAATGTTTTTTTTTTTTGTTGTTGTTGTTGTTGTTTGTGGACACACAGTTGTGTGTCAAGGAAGCAACAAAGCATTCAAACACTTTGTGCTGTGTTTGGGGAATAGAGGTCAACAGCCTGAAACTGTAAATTATTCGGCTTTAATTAAAGGCGGGTCACATGACAATCTTTGGGACGCATTCTCGCAGCTTATCATCCAGATATTTTGTCGTGTCCTCTTTTTGGGTTTTACTTCTGTCTGATTATGATTTACTTCCGTCAGATTATGTTTTAGTTCCGTCTGATTATGTTTTACTTCCGTCTGATTATGTTTTATTTCCGTCTGATTATGTTTTACTTCCGTCTGATTATGTTTTACTTCCGTCTGATTATGATTTACTTCCGTCTGATTATGATTTACTTCCGTCAGATTATGTTTTAGTTCCGTCTGATTATGTTTTACTTCCGTCTGATTATGATTTACTTCCGTCAGATTATGTTTTAGTTCCGTCTGATTATGTTTTACTTCCGTCTGATTATGTTTTACTTCCGTCTGATTATGTTTTATTTGACTTCTGATTAGTGTTTACTTTGGTTGGGTTCTGACAGTTATTTACTTGAGTTCTGACGAGGTGCAAATTTGATTTACTTGGGTTCGAACTAGGTTCTGTCAGATTTGCTTAGTTTCTTGGGGCTTTGCTTGGGTTTAGTTTGGATGTTACTTTGGCTTTGCCTGGACTCTGGAATAGGTTAGCTTGACTTTTGATCGTGCTCTGCTTTCTTTCTAAGTGGGTTTTAATTGGATTATGGCTGGTTTTTAAGGGATTGCGGCCGAGTTCTGATTGCTTGAGATCTGGATGGATATTACTCTGGTGCCTGCTTTGATTTTATACTGATTCGGTTTTAATTGTTTTTTTTTTTTTTTTTGTTCTGCTTGAGTTTTTATTTGATACTGCTTTGGTTCTGATTGGGTTTCGCTTAGGTTTACTTGGGTTCTGTTTGGGCTTTGCTTAGGTACCTACCTTACCTTGATACCTTGATGATACTTCGGACGAGGTCCAGGTGGTGTTATGCACGTCATCCATCTTGCGCAGAGGGCATGCTGCAGTCCGTGACCAGCGGGATAGCTAACAGCGAGTTATCTCCACAGTTCACGTAACCGCTTACAACAAGTTTATCTGGCACTTTCCGTAAGTATGCGTCCAGTAAGTTTTTAAATTTTGAAGTCTCTGTACCGGTGACATTTCAGATGTGACGTGGCATTTTGTTGAATAATCTCGCCGCCGAACCGCGAAATTATTAGAATACTTTGTGGCCATTGCGTCACCACCAGTTTTGATCGGAGTTGGCGCTTCACAAGTGCCACCAATACGGTTTGAGTGTCTGCGCTGGATTCGTTCACTGACGTTGATAGTAATTCCTTCTAGATTTTTTCATACATATATGATCGTAAAGCGCTCGAATCTCCTTTGAATTGAGTACATTTGAAGCTTAGCATAGCTTTCGTTGTAGTCTAAATCTGGCATGCCCCGGATTTTGGCACTTAACGATCGCTGGATAGCCTCAAGGCGCTCTAAGTCTTTCCGTTTGCTTGGCATCCAAAGGGGTGAACAGTATTCAATCCTCGGTAGTATACGTTGTTTCCATAAGGTGAGCAATGTGTCTGCCTCTCGTGAAGAGAAGTTCGAAGCACCCATCCGATCCACTTCTTGCCTACGGTAACAACTAGAGCCACGTGATCTTTAAAAGTGGCATTATCTTGCATTCTCACCCCAAGATCTCTTGAAATTTGCTTTCTCTCGATTTTGCTCCCATCTCTCGTCTTGTAGAACGTAGATTCGGTAAGGGAGAAGTTTTTTTCCGTATCGTAAAAGTTCAAATTTTGTTTCGTTGAAGTTCATGTTGTTAACCGATGTCCAGTGAAAGATGTTGGTTAGATCTAGTTGCACATTCTGTATGTCTGCCAGGTTTGCTGGGTTTCTGATTGAGTTTGCCTTGGGGTTTTAATTTGTATATGTTTTGATGCTGACTGAGTTTTGCTTGGATTGTAATGGAATTTTTCTTTGATTTGATATGGAGAGGTTTGCTTGTTCTTGTTTGAGTTGTAATAAAGATTTGCTTCTGCTTTGGTTAGGTTTTCTTGGGTTCTTCTCGCGTTCTGCCATGAGGTGCAGCCGATTGGTGTTGAACTTAATCCTTTGAGACTTGACTTATTCAAAACTATGGCTTTGCCTCTGTTGATCGTGTTGTGTTAGAAACTACTCGATTGCGGTGAGAAGAGCGAGCTGAAAACTCCCCTTTAGGAAACAAGATTGAGTTTCTGGAAGTGTGAAGAGTTACCGATTAAGAGCTAATACCAGCCCCAACTAAATGAGTGGAAGCCACTACACCTCCCTCAAGTTTCGGACAAGTCAAGCCTCGAAGGCTGAATTTCGACCCCAATCGAGCGCGCTTCGGGTAAGGTTTTTTTTTTTTTCCTCGGATTTTGGCTAGGTATTGCTTCAGTTCGCAGTTTCCAGTTGTGTCACCACCCTGCTTACTTTTGAAATTCAGATCGCTCTCAGGTGACCCTAAACTGTTACAATAATGCTTTTAATCAGAGAATTCTACGGGCTCTTGTCCATTCCCATTCCACCTACTGTAAGTTTATTCCATTTTAAAACTTAATGTACCCCAAGTGTTTCGTGACGCCCATGATACAAGGCACAGTGGCCTACAGCTTCGTTTCAAATTATTAGAGCGCTTAGAGGTCTGTAAGTTAACACCATGAATTCCACTAGACTGCATTAACTGTTGAAATTAAGCTGTAAATTCTCAGGTAATTAGGAAATTTTAGTTTACCTCTGCTAGACCAAAGCGTCTGTGGTTTAACTGTTATCAGTAATATTCACCGTTGTATCTCCCGAAAATAGCAGTAGCTTTACGTAACAACCCTATTTTAAGCCGCAGCCTCGGTCACTTTTAAGAACACGAGCAAAGTAAAAGAAAGCTTAGTCCATACTTGGAACTTTGTTTGTTCAGCGATTATAAATAATTTATTGCTTCAAAATGAAAGCTACAAGTCTTTGAAAACTAAGAGACGCAAAGTTCTTACTTTTACAAATCTGAAAGGGTCGTTAAAGTGACTTACCTCATCAGCAAAATAATTAAAACTAAATTAATAATTCACTCTAAGTTAGCCTTACATTTCTCTTGAAGGAATTCCTTTCTACCCATTGCAGATCGTTAATCACATGTACACATGAGCATAGATTATCGCCATTATTACTGTTGAGGCAATGTAAAACCTCAGGGTAATGTACGCTCTAATATGGTGGCCACAGCATTCGTTTGAAATAATCACAATGATATTATAATTCCTGAAGGAAAGACAAGATTGAATCATGCATTAAAGGGTTAATTTTTTAAAATTTCCCAGAGGTCTTGTCAAGTCTCCCTCGCACTGGTAGAATGGGTAGAACACTGCGTTCACTGCTTCGGGGTCTTGGGTTCGTTTCCTTGCCAGGCGACCGAAGCTCGGGACTGCACAGTCAGCGTTCGATGATAATCAAAGTCAAAATTTTTCCTACTATAGTTCTAGCAATCTGGGGTTGACTGCAAAAGTGCAATGCTCTGATCTTACCTTGTATTGCACTGCAGCACGAATCAGTGCATGTGAATTTCTCAGTCGGGGTACATTATCAAGTTGGCTTTAGTTTTATCTTTAACAAGAACCATCGTGACCGAGAATGAATGCAGATGCTGGCACTTGCAGTATTCACTGCACTGAGCTGATTAATTGATCCTTTCGTTCCGGAGTGGTTTTGCTGTTGGAAGAATTAATGCTCTCCTCAACGAAGGAAACCAGCATCGAGACGGCTCTGCTCTCATGGGGTGAATGCGGTAGCACCACACTGGACATAAGCCGAAAACCCTCGTGGTAAATACAACTTATATATAAATCAATTTCAAAAACCAAACAGGCAAAAATTATTAGCTTATAAATAACCAAACCATCATTATTAAAAATATAAAGGTGGTTCTCGTGCTAATCTTTTTTTTATACTGTCTGGAACTAATGTTAGATGTGACTGAGTTAGGAAACAAAGAAGCCAGCACAGCGTAAACGCATCAAATTTTAGTTATCGAACATGAGCTCTGCAACGAAGCAAAATAGTAATAAATGCATAAATTTTCTAATTTGATCGGATATTGTAACTTAGAAGAACGGTAATGAATGATACGCTAATTATAATAATAATTATAAAGCTCATTGAGACTCAATTACATTTAAAAATCAGGACAATATAAAGTTCTGTATATGTTGACAAAACTAAAGAGATTCGGTATTGATTCTGAAGCCTCTAGTTATCACATTGGCTAATAACAAGATACGGTATTCATTACTATTTTTTATTTTTGAGATGCTCACCGAATACGAGCTTTCTTAATAATGTCAATAACCGAAATAATTGTTTATATGCTTTAATATTTAACTGCTAGCAGGGTAAATCGATCGCAATAAAAGCATCAATTTTTATAGTGCTCTGTTATTTTGCTATGGCGTGAATGTCAGATATTAAACCACAAAGTTACAAAATACATTACATAGCGCACACTTGAACTATAGCGGTATAGCGGTACGAACTTCAGATAATAATCTTAGTCAAATATTCATCATAGCCGCTTCGGTGAACTATGCCCCAAGGCGTCAAAACATATTGCCCCTGCAAGGCACTCCAATTCTAATTTGTTTCAGTGAATGCCGCCCGATTTAGCTAGTCGAAGATCATCATGTTTACCATTGTTTGTGTATTGGAGTTGGTTGTAATATTGAACTGGCATACAGGGTAGCTATTTGAATATCAAGCTCAGTTGTGACTAAACATTGGGTTTAAGATTTATTACTTCCCGTGTAAACACCAGCGGCAAATCGTGCTCAGCCGTGATTTTGGATCCATGTTGGCAGAATAATATACCTTATTGACGGGAAGCAAGAAACCAAGGGCTTGTCTTTACAGACAAAGATTGTGAGTCACTATGGATTTGTTCTATTAAAAAAATATAATTTTGTTAGGTTATTACTAAAATAAAGGGAAAAAGTTCGTAAAGGCAAGTTTACGCGATAGTCAAATGGCAGAGTTCTCTCGACAAATCGTCCGTAAGTTTTGCTGAGCCACGGCAAACACAAAGTGTGTGTTTATTAAAGCAGTTACCGAAGTGTGGGCCGTAAACTCGCTTATTCAACTCCTTACGACCCCCGCCTTTAAACACCTATTCACAAGACTAGTGAATAGGCGAGGACTAGCGTGTCAGCGTAATCAGTGTAAGAGTGCGCAGGGTTTTGAGTTATAATTCACTGCAAATTTGAATCAATGTCAGTAACTTCACAGGTACCACTTGCTTAATCCAGTTAACTTAACGGTAAACTTCAGAAAATCATCTGGCACACCAACAACTATATTTATGTATACAAGAGCACAACAAAACATTTATATGATTAGTTTCGAGGTCACGCTCAAAAGACTCGTATAACCGGCCTTAAGAAGAGCAAGATACCGTGCCAGATTTTAGTCTACTCTGTGTTCCGCACTAATCAGGTGGCAGGCAACTGAATTCAGAGCTCGCCCAACTGCCTATGGTCTGCACACATTCTAATACAGTAGAGATTTCGATATCTATCATGATTTAATTGTTCAAAAATTGCCGACTTTCACAGATTAATTGCCAATTGGGTGAGCTTTGATGCTTCGGTGGCACTCAGGGAAATAAAATTATTGAGAAAGATTGGATAGAGCAGAGATAAATTATCATGGTAAGGCAGGCTTACCCCTCGTAGAGGAGAGTCTACTTGGACCGTTGGAATTACTACCCGCAGTGCACATGGGAGGTACTTCCTATACACGTAACCTTTTAGACTGTAATACAGCAATGTAGCGAAATGCCTTAAGTCTTTATTTTTTTAGAGAGCTTTACATTAATACTACACATGAACTAGAGAAGGAAGTTATGATGAAACGATGTGCGTTAAGGCGCCAAGAACAGAATTCGAGTAGAACATGTGAAGTATCTGGAGCTAAGAGAGATTCAATGCAAAGATGCCGCTATATCTTCGAAACTCAAGGAGAGGACGTCAAGGCATCCCAGCAGTACCTCGAGCACATATAGGAACTTATTTGCTCTTAAACTGAGACTAGCATTTCCTCCTATCTCATCGCTTTGGCGATCAATAGATGAAATTTTTCCTATCTTATCCCTCAGATCGGGACGGAGGAGTCATCCAACCAAGTAACAAACTGTGCAACTTTATATAATGAAGTTAGTCACTTTTCATTTTTGCCGAATTTGAAACATTTGCATATACCGTACTTATAGCCATTTTGGATGTAAAATTAAATTTTGGATAGAGATACTTTGCCATGAAATAATAGAATGAACAACAGATAGTATCTGAAATACACAGTATGGTAAAATTTTCAATTTTCCAATTTGCAATCAAATAGACAGGTGGTTTCATATGCCACCGTGAAATTACCCATACAAAACTCTGTCAAAATTTATCACCCGCGAATGAAGTGGAAGAGGTGATTATCACCCGTGAACGAAATGAGAGAGGTGATAATATATTGGTTGAAGATTTAAGTATATACATATATATATATTTGTTAGTCTGTAAAGGCAAAAAGTGGGAAAGGAGTTGGGCAATGTTCAAAATTTTTTGCTAGGAGTCAAGTGGGTTGGCCTAGATGTGAAAAATGCCAAAACTCTAGAGTAAGCTGGCCAATAAAGATGATGGCGTTGAAATTTGCCCCCCCCCCCGCCGAGGCTGCCGGTCTTACGCCGCGAGGTGTTCCAGTTCAAATTAAACTTGGAGCAGCCAGCAGCAGGGTCAGGAACCCAAACTGCTTGTAATGTTATGAACATTGCAGTAGTACAGCTGCTGACGCGAACGCAATGACAGGTAAAAGTTTGTAGTTTTCTTCCTGAAGTGAGAAATCTAGTCTCACTCGTAAATTTAATTACATATCGATCGCTTCAAGGTGTATGCAGCTTTCAATAATAATTTTGTTCAAATCAATAGAAAGAAGACACAAAATCGGAGCCACAACATTGGTACATCTCCACAGAGGTCCCCTTAACTTTACCCCTACCGGAAATTCTCTTATACCTTGTCTGCATATGGAGGTCGGCGTCAAATAATGTCCGGTAATTTCTCAATTGAGACGGAGCCGTGAGGAGCCAGGCCCTGCAGTGTACTGTGCATCTCTTCAACGGTAGAATCTCTACACAACGAGCATGAGAGGTGAGTGGTTGAATGCAAATCATTTGCCATACGCTTTTTTACACCAAGAAGGCACGTTAGTAACAATTAAAGAACTCCTTCAAAACTATAATTTTGCTATTAACCATTGGCCGCTAGGTGAAATTAGCAAAATTTGAAGAACTAATTTGTATTTGTGGAGCGGCTGCTAGAAAAATCCACATTTTTGTTACGGGGTGATTGACTAAATTCTACCGCTTGTCTCTGATGCCGCAGCAGATAGTTTGCCCACTTAGGCCAGGTTTTCGTAGACCAACTGTCAGTCGGCAAACTGCAGGGACGAGTTGTATCTGCCAATTGCCCTAGTGACCAAGTTATTACTTTATATTTGGTCTTGGCTCTGCTACGGTTGCTTACCAGTGCTTATGAAAATTACACAGTAAATAATTAAGTGGAACTGTCCGCTCCCTTACGCAACTGGCGACTTGCACTGCGGACATCCAAACTGACAAGAATGCTCATGACAGACTGGTCGCATCCCTCGGAAGCTGTAGCCGAAAAATTCCAAATGTGCTTTGCTGCAGCCATCGAGCCCAACTGCCTGGCCCTTGCAGAGTTGGTCCTGAATATCGGGCGTATTGGACTGCATTTCGAGAAGAAGAGAATTTTGTTCATTAAAACGCTAGAGTTTGGTCAACACGTGCGATGGAGAGCTATGAAGAGCATAGCCCATTGGCGCGTTCGAATGACAGTGCAATCATGACGCAATAAAATAGGCAATGCGATCCCCGGCTCCAAGGTATCGGGCAATTTTCCGTTTGATTGCGCAGGAAAACAATGCTCACAAATTCCAATCAAAAGTCGTTGCAGAGAATATTGATCGAAAGCTGCCAGCTGCACCGCGGGCGTAGGAGCAAATGGCTGGACGAAGCGAGCGGTCCTCGACAGCCAAGGGAAACGCTTGCTGCAGATGGGTCAGCTTCCTGTAAACTTTTCACTATTACGATGGTATTTTTATGTATCATTCAAATGTACAAGAAAACGTAGTAGGTTATTAGTTGCTTGCTTACATTCTGGCTTGTTTCTGTGATTGGTTTCTTTAGTATTGCAAAAGGAGAAATTTTGGTAGCTCGTCGACAATGGGACCGTTGTTTTGCCAAAATTTAAAGACCATGAGCATTGAAAACGTCTGGAATATCTGCATACAGTACTTCTTAGCAGTATTACTGATACTAAAGTGCACTTTCTTTTAACAACAAAGTTTTTATTTTCTCTGAGCTATAAATTCGTAAATTGAATGGATCAGCGAAGGAAATAACTATACCCTTCAGAAAAAACGCAACACGAATAAAAGCGAAAAAAAGCAAGCCTTTCGTTGAAGTAGTTATGGTGGTGCGGGCTGCAAGCTCTGAACTTTGACTTAGAAACTCTTAGGTGCTAAACTCGTCAGCTCGGTCGTTGTTTTTATACCCAGAACTGTGGTGGCACGGGCTCTATTGCCGGGATCTGTGTTCGGCCGTTAGGGACTGCAGGAGTTCATGTCAACCGCAAGTGGCTAGGCCGATAGTGGCTGCAGGTGCTCGCCTGCGCACAAGATGCTGCCAGAACATACTGCGCAGCTTCCAAATTTCTGGCACCCAAAAGCTGCCCGGAGCGTGGAGACACGTTTTTGGAAACATGTCCTCTGGCTCTGGTAAATGCACCGCAGGTTACAACAATGGTATGCAACACGTGAACACTTGACACCTTACCCAGGGCCTCCTAGAGTACTTCAGAAGGCCTTGCCTTACCTTGAGTTAATTTGAGAGTCTTCGGACGAGGTCCAGGTGATGTTGCTTGCGACAAGCCGCGGTGCTGACACACCGGAGAAGCGGCTTCCGATCTACTTCGGAATACAGATAAGAAAAAGGAACAAGGGGTTATCAAATTATTACTTTGCATTGCACGGTTCAGCTTGCCTAAGCAGCTTATTAAATTTTCTAACCAGTAATAACAGTATTCTCTACAAGTAAACAAACTGTGACTCTGTAGCGGATATGAAGCTGCTTGTTGAATGCAGAAATTTATAGGCTACTTTATGCAGTGGCAGTGAAAGCGTAATTAATTAAATATCACGCACTATAAATATATTTCTTTCACACACTCATTTGAATTAAAAAATATCTAGGCAGCTGGACGCAACTAGTTGGGAAACGCACTCTGCCAATATTAGATTTTCAAACCAGTGAAATTATTGGTTCAGCAACAAACAAAAAGAGATATCGACCATCACTCTTAAATATGTAACTGTACGTTCACTAACATAACTATAGCAAATGTTTTAGCTAAACCAACATTGACTTAACCCAGACTTCTGTTAGAGCATAATAAATTCTATTCTAAAATATCTACTAACAATCAATTTTGGATTGAAACATCAGAATCATCTTATGTCAAGAAGTGTTATTGATTGCACTGTACTTAAAAACCTAGAATGAAACCCAAAACGCAGCACGTTTGAAATTCTCCGTGGTTTCCAGACTACTGTAAGGCCTGCCCGCCTCCGCTTGCAAGACAAAGCCAGCCAGAGCGCGCCTGTTTTTGATTGCAACATCAGCTTTATTGCGTTCATACCGCAAGTCAGCCACTGTCGTTGACAATTACAAGCCTAATTACTTGCCACTAACTCCCCGTATTTTTGGCTGCTTCGTATTAAGGTCGGATTACATTACAACGCCACTCTCTGTGTTGCGGCGCGCCTTCCTTGTATTCCAGCCTCATGACGCTGTCTTCCGCAGTCTCTCATTCCAGCGGTCTGCGCCTTTCGAGGTTAGCATCGTACCATTTATAACAGCAAGTGCTTGTGTTCTTGTAGTTAATGTGACCTCTTCACTGAAAAAAATGGTCTACAAGTCTCAAGCGCCAGGGGAAACTCCCGGAAAATGTAACGTATTCCGAAGATTGATTCTCAATAAACTTTGATGACTATAGGGCGCACATCAGCCGGCTTTTCAAAATGCTGTACTAACTAGAAAAATGCATCCATAAATCTACGGAATCGTGGTAGAAGATTTATTTCGGGTTCTTTTAAAAAATGCTCGTCGTAATGTAACTGTAACTTGCTCGTGTGACGTCTCATACATCTAACTCTCCAAATGCAGTGAAATGATCACAACTTTTGTTACCACAAAATACAGTGAAAATTTTCTGACGTCATCTACAGTATAGCTGAATGGGGAACATTCAGAGTTTAAACGAAAAAAAAATATCTCATGTTTTGTGTCCTTCTACGCAATTTGTAAGTTAAACTTGGAAGACACTATTGCAGTAATGATGGCGAAATAGAGTTAGCATTAGCTGACATAGGAGATGGAAACCTTTTCCTCTATACCCGAATTCATATCTGGCTTATGGAACTTTTTATGCAAACTAAAAAGTAGTTGAAAGAAATACGACCACAGAAGGAGCGCCTTAAAAAATATCGTTAATTCACTATAAATAATACAACAATGAAAATGTTTATCAATAGCAGTTACCGCTAGTAAGTAAGCAAGCGACACCAGTAACGAAAAGGTGACTCGATAATCAGATCTCTAAGTAACGCACAAGTAACGTAACTATTGTTAGGGTAATAACTGTATCCAACATTATTGTTCATCACTTTCCCGTTGATAGGAATACAACAAAAGTGAATCAGCAAATGATATCTCTTGATAACACGCAAGTATTGCAACCATATTTACAACAATTTTATCCATCCAATTGCTCATACATAGCTCCTACACTGACTGAAAAGCTACAATAAACTTGATGGTTTAGCTAACGCACACAACGACAAAACATCGTTCACAAGCAAGAATTTTGATGCACTGCATTTACAACACATATTTGGTTTAACTTATCATTTCCTGGGGGAAATGAGGCATTAGTGATCATCATCGTTTGCCTTACATTTATTGCACTCAAATTTACATTTATGAGGCATTGCTCTTCAGTCGGAGCAATAAAATTCAGAAGAGCTCAAACATTATTGCCGGTAACAAGTCCGTTTAAATTTCTAGCCTGCTCATCAACTAACTGATTTGGACTCATGCTGTCGGTATTCTTTTACTAACCCTGAGTTGTTAGTTGATTCTAATTTACTCTTCAGTTTAACTTTGACCGATTTGGAGTTAAATGAGTGATTTTTAGCGAGTAGCTCAAAAAAATATATTCAATCTATAATGAAAGTGAATGTCGATATAAAAGTTTGGATAATTCCGAAAAAAGTCCGCTGATTTTAGTAGGTGCTGAGTCTTCTCTGCAGTAGTCAATACGATGTCTATACTTTTATAGAGCAGTAGTATACTTACAAAGAAATAAAAAAGACAATATTTCTTGTATAATACTAATTATACTCTGCGTAAAATTATATTAGGAGCTTGTGTTATAGGTAAAGAGACTCGTTTTGCGTCAAAAGTAGTCTCTTTTTATCAATATACCTGCTGAATTGTTACTTACAGCTGTTATTTAGATTTCAATCTCTGTGTTAAAATTCAGGCGAACTGTAATTCAGAACTCGTGTCTGTGCGGTAGAATTATTACAGTTATTACTGGGACCTCAGTCTTTCCGTAATGATTCAGCAGAACTGTTGCTACCATTATTTCGAACTCTATGCCAGGCGTCAACAGAACTGTTACTGTCCTTACATTCAACTTAGTCTCTGTTGTAGATTTCAACAGAAGTAAAACACTCGTTCTCTGAAATATTACGCATTGCTTCTCCTCGTTTCTCAAGCGCCACTCATGCTCCGTACTGCTCCCGAAGTCTCAAACTATTCTGGAAAATCCCAAACATCGATTTGTAATCAACGTCAGGCAGAGCCATCAACAACACTAAGCGATTTTATTCCTTTTTTATTGGACCATTGACGGTAAGCGCTGTAGGTTTAACCTGCACTTAGGAATTAAATTTGCATTTTTATGTGGAGTTGATGTGCTCTTAAGAGATTCGCATTCTTTGCCAAATTGATGCGGTGCTTCTTGATATCTCTATTGGAAGCTCAAATTATCGGGCACTCATTAGGCAAATGCTTAGCGCATATTTACCGTCAACACCCCAGACGGCGCTCATTAGCTCACTTCTACAGATTAGAACAACCGTCAGGCTTGCAGCTCGGCAGTGAGACTCGGGGGTTGGATTAAGGCTTTCTTTTAATCTCAAAACCAGAGTAGCTCTGAAGACAGAGAAGCCAAGTTTCAATGCATCCACTGCTGGTGTAACGCGTGTATCTGGGCTTGGGAAGGCTTGTTTTAACCTATTACGAGGTGGCTCAGAAACGCAATTTTTTGTTATTTGCTAGTAATAAGTAGTTAAGCTTATTTTAATGTAGCTTTGTTATTTTGTTGCGAGGTTTCTTCCGCCTTTGCAGCGAGATAATGTAATTCGACTAAAATAAGGTGAAGAACAATAACGCCCAACGTCGTTCATAAAAGGCGTTTCAAACAATGCTATACCTGCGAGAAATTAGATAATTTGGGTTACCCCATTAACATACACTTTTCATTTTTTAGGGGCTATTGACAGTGTTTTTCTTGTATGAAATAAATGTATACTAAATGTGCCAAAAATGGGAGAGCTTATGATATAGGTTCAATGGCCCTCATTGTAATACTTGATATACTGTAACGAAATTTACTTTACAAAGTAAGACCGCTTGTCAATATTGCCTACCAACATTGCGTTACAGTAATAGTTGTAGTTATAGGTATGCAAGTTCATGGGATTTTCTTACTGCAAACAATTCATTACCAATATCTTAGCAAGCGCGACAGCGATTCCTGTAAACTGATCCATAGAAGTTTCGTTTGTGTTCTATATTTCGTAAAGAAACTTGTAGATAAATTAAACGACGCCAATTATTTTTCTACATGCACCCAGCATATACATATGTATGTTAACTATATTATTCTGCATGTGCAGTACTGTATTTTAGGGCTAACAGTCAGGAGTCTCGATTACTGTACTTTAGTTTCTTTAAATTATTCCATATCATAACGAATCTGATGGTAAACAGTTTGACACGCTCCGCTCTAATTAACTCTAATATTAAACTCTACGGATGGCCACATTTCACTACTTTTTTGACATCCATCCTTCTTTCGTAAGCCGTCCCTTTTAATTTTCTTTCTTTTACACGCAGCCCCCGAAAGAAAGGCTCGAAAATTCCAACTTTTGAGAGCTATAAAGCTGCTAGAATTCACAAAGTTGCTGGTCAGTCCAGGAGGCCTCTGTGACCGCACTAGAATGGTAAGCCTGGCTTCCTGAACGCCGCCTGTTTTGTGTTCTCGGTCACGGCCTGCGAAGACCTCAAGACTGCACTTTTAAACCGACCAACACCCAATTACAGCAAACTTCTCAAGCACCATAGCGTCTACACGGCCTCCTTAGCGTTCGTAATGACGCAAGTCTGAAAGCGAGGCGTCTGCCCTTTATTTATCCTGATATTTGTGCTTGCGCTTGAACACTTATTGCGCCGACGCGAGCGCCAGTTCATATTTGGGTCCCAGCTCTGTGCTCGCAGTTGCTCTTTAACACTCATTGAGCCGATGCAATTCAAGGAGCCAGTTCATTTTTTGATCGCAGTTTCAAACTAAACAGAACTAGAGCACTCTGAGAGCGCATACCTCCGCCAAGCGAGCGAACGGTAGCAAAAAATTCAAATTGGCTCTGAAACCCTAATTTTCTTTGTATAAACTCGAAAACCTAATCATTTGTGTCTTTTGCTAGTAATAACAGCTTGGGCAATTTTCTTGAAGATCCGTTCATAACTTTTTGAGTTATACTGCTAACAAACGTTGTGATAAACATGAGTCAAACATACATATGAACAAAACCGATCTGCACCAAAATATAATCATTTATGTCTTCTAACATTACTAACAATCCTTATAAATTTCATAAAGATCCATACATCGTTTTCTGAGTTATTGTGCTTACAAGCATAAAATTAAAAACGGTGACAAACGAACGAACGAACGAACAATTCATTACCAAAATTTGGTCATTCACTCACTGTTGTATACCTAACAACTCATGTTAATTTCATAAAAATCCATCCATAACTTTCTAAGTTATGGCATTTAGAAAAATGAGGCAGACAAACAAACAAACAAACGAATAGACATATCTTCACCAAACGTTAATCATCTGTTCCTTCCTCCTTCCTTCCTCCTCCTTCCTCCATTCGTCCAAATCGGTTTAGAACTTTTTGAGTTATCTTGGTGACAGACTGACAGATCGACAGACAAACACGACGAAAACATAACCTCCTTGGCGGAGGTAATTAACCTCTGTATAAAGGCAGCTGACTGTGATCAGCTTTACACTAAAATAAAAAATCAACAGACATTCCCTAGAGATTTTTTTATCTTTGAGCATCAAGACTGAGAGTAAAACAAAGTAGGACGTTGTTACTCAGTATCGGTGTGGATAACATCTTCAGGTATCTTCGATAATTATTTCGTTTAATTATTCTAATTTACTTATCAGTCTTTTTGCATCCATTCGAAACCACATTGCAATATTCCTGCAGTTTTTTTTTTCAGTTTAGCACATCGAGTTCAATTTGGCCAGAAGAAAGTTTATATTTTCCATGGGAATATGTGCATAAAATAGCTATACGGAAAAAAAATCAACTTGACTGCACACCCGACTGGGAATTCCACAAGCACTGGTTCTTGCTGGAGATAGATACCCATTGGCCCCAGAGGAGAGCACGGTTGCAATCGACAACAGACTGGCAGAGCCATTGCATCAGAGACGGAAGGCTCATGTGACAACTGTGACTTCCTCAACCATCCCCATTTCTGGCTAGGGTCAGTACCCCTTAACAGCGTCTGAACGCCGGAAATACTGACTCAGCAAGGCAAACACCACCACCGGTACTACTGTATGCGAGTACGACACTTTAATTAATACCCTGCCACACGTGGTTTCAAGAGTAGAGTACTGAGTAAAATTGTGTTTTAATATAAAACCTCAGATACTAAGTTCTGAAGTGTCATCGATTAGCACAGTTCTACCAAGTTCAGGTGTACTTTGTCCAAACCTTCAGTCATGAGAGGCAATACAACACTTTAGGTCGAGTTTTGGGTGCTGAGCCCAAGCAGATTAGGCGTTGGGCGCCTTAAGCTCTATCCTGGAGAGCATGATGAGGAATATGAGTTCGAGGCTTCCTCAAGAATAATTGTTTGAATTTGACGCCTAAATTCTATCCAATGCAGCGAAACGAATGTTCACAACTGAAGTTTAGGGCAAGTTAGATAATGAGAAAGATTGGTATTGATGTTATGGGCCAAGTCAGTGGTAAAGGTAAGTCAGTGGTAAAGGTAAGTCAACTTGTCCGCACTCCCTACAGGGAAACCCACACGCACTGGTTCGTGCTGTAGATATAGGTCAACTGGCCTCAGACGACTGTACGACTACAAGGAGGTCTTTGCTTAGAGTAATGCATGCCAAATCTCAATTCAACATTGATGAGCTTTAGTTCTTTCTTCTTTTTCTTGCATCAGTGTGAATTTTCAAGATGTAGCGTATGATCTGAATTCAAGTTTGTAACTTACCACTGCCCGAATAGCTTAATTAGCTACCTATGGGCAGAGAACGTGGTCCTGCCAAAAGTACCGCTGTACATTCTTATTTTAATGCTTGTCATATTCTATGCACCTCATTCTAATAAACTTATTATTATTAAATCAGGGCGTCAAACCGGCCCATATCTTACCTCTGGTGCAGTGAAAGTTTCCACCAGCCTGCACGGCACATGATAATTGTTTATTAATCAATTAATATATGCTCTCTTCATTCATTTATGTGCTCAAGGGATGAAATAATTAGAAAACTCATAGGCTGTTCAGCCGTATCGTTCGTCGCTGTTGACGTCACTTTTCGACGCTAGTTCCTCGCGAGTCCTCCCGTTACGCTCTTTGCTTCCTGATATCAACTGTCGCTACAAAGACAGAATTTCAGCGTAATCAATTTCGAATTTTAGTTAGTGGTGGACATTATTATTATTATTATTACATTCGGAAGTTTAATTCTCCGTTTCCACAACAAATGCGATATCACAAAGGAAGAAAGAATTAATGGGACTTATATAGTATGACGATATATATATATATAGACACGTAGAGCCGTGCGCCCGGGTGCTCCCACACAGGATCAACGCGCATGGAACAGCAAGTCGGAAACGAAGAAGGAGAACAGATGGAAGAAAGATCGGTAGAAGTATGAGAGGGGAAGGAAACAAAGTGGGCACGAGAGACAGACGCTTCGGATGCCTACCTAAAGGCTAAGGTAACTTACAGGGTTCCCCCTGGGGACGCTGCTTCCCATAACATAGGATGGGCGAACCTAGATTAACATAACCCTATGGCCTATGGCCCAACCTATGCCCCCAGAGGGGTAGTGATGGACAGCAGATATAAGTAAGCCTAAACTAAGGAACATCTCACCTGCAAATGTAAATCTGACTAATTTTACACTTCATATTCAGTTCACAGTGCTCTTCGCAAAACATACTTCAACATATTACCGTATATTTTCGACTTACTTCATTCAATCTCCATCTCCTGACTGGTCAGCTACTTGAGCTGCATGCACCCATATACAAAAAACGGTGAATTGGTTGTCGTCAAAAAAAAAAAAAGTTTGGGCTATAACTGTTCCTATAGTTTCTCTCGCGTCAAGAATATAACACTTCTTATGTTTTTTGGTTGGGATAAAGAGCCTAACCTACGAAAGCCTGAGGTCCCATCCTCAAATACTTCGACTCGTCGGTGTGACGTCACTTGCTGAGATGCGGTCACGGCTAAGTTTCATTTTAGTTCTATTGAATCCTCCCGTTGTAGTCTTTCTTCCTTGTTGCTATTACCATAGCAACAAGATAAGTATGAAATAAAGAATATGCCCTAATTTAAAAATTGTGACGACCATCAATAGTATGTTGTTAGTTATGTAAATGGTAGAAATAATTATTATTATCATTAAAGTTATACCGGCGAACGTCATAATGTTACAGTCACCTTCCTAACATCATTAACAAGAAGAATCAAATTCATGTAGCATGCATAAAGATATTAACAATGAGTAAAGTAACTATATATAAAGCTTGATAGCTCACAAAGCATATTAGTTTCCTTATTACACTGCCCCTGTATGCTTTCAGAAGGCAGCTCAGCTATAGGCGGTTGGAGCGGTAGGCGCGGAGAACTCCAAAGCGTGTCTGGCCGACGCTGCGCAATGGCTACACAAAAAGAACAACTGAAGATCGGCGTCGGAAAGTTTGGATGCGCTGATGGAGCTCAAAGCAAATGCTCACGGCACAAACTTTCAAGACCTCAAAGTTTGGCCGTCGTTGCGTTCAGAGAGACAATAACAGCCGATGATCTTTATGTATGTGTACGCGTATAGTGTTGCGTGTGGTACTTTGTATTTTATGGTACTCTGCAACCCATAGCAAAGTATATGAGCAAGCAAGTAGTTGCTTTCAGTAGATTTGCTATCTGTTAGCAGGCAAGCTCTCGATAACTTTGGTACAGTATCTAAACCTACTACAGAAATAATAATAACAACCGATGATCAGTGAGAACGTGCTGCTGCATCCGTTTAATATTACAATATATATGATTCTGAATCCTTCCAGAGCAGTCAAATTGAGAAGTCGGAAGACGCTGCTACGTCCGTAATATTACAACGTAATTCCGAAGCTCTACCTTCCGGTACAATCGTGTTGTTAAGTTGCTGGTGAGCATATATAAGTGATCTGAGTAGACGATCATCTAACTTTGAAAATTACATGCAGAACTTGTCAGTGTTCGGCACATCAAATGAACCAAGACCTTCATTAAAATATCTATCTGCATGATATTACGTCAGCGTACCTTTCACTGAAAACAAAAGATATTTAACTTTGCAAAATAACTGGATACCTTAGCACCATTGGACGCCCTAATTACAAGAACAACAGAGTTTACTCTTACTGATTTCATAAATTATCAAGTTCCTCGTTCAAACTGTATTCAAATGCGATTCGGCAAAAGTACAAAAATGGAACGCTGAGACAACCTGGAACATCTAATTTTACAAAATATACGGAGAACTTATGAATCTTCGACACCTTAATGGCAAGAATGAGAGGATTACCTTCCCCTCAACATCAACCAACTCTAAGCCGCTTAACATGCTGCTAAAATTTAGGAATCTGAGACCAAGCTGCGCCCAAAAAGGTTCTTCTTAACTTCCTCAGTAATTACCATGTTCTTGGAGTTGGAGGATTTTTTTTTAGTTCACAGTGGTGAGATGGTTTACTGACTCATATCTACAGTACTAATTACAGTAATAATAATCTGAATTATTTCTCTGCTTGTTTCTCCGTCAATACATCGATCCACACATACATACTCTACGAATGTTCGTCCGTCGGCATGTTCCGCTTTCAGTATAAGATATGGGAAACTTAGAATGTCATTGATAAGGTTTCGAAAACAACAGTATCTTGTACAGTGGTACTCAAGGGTACCAAGCGTTTGGAACTGCAATTGATAGTACAAATATATTACATTTCACAACCGTAATCTGCTGATAGCATCAACCTATGTACATACACTGAAAAATTCACTGGTGAATAGTACAGTAGAAGTCCCAAAATTAGCATACCTGAATCCGAGAGTGACTTAGAAGCTGATAGACTTAAATTCCAGACATCCTATAATTCGGAGGAAATTTTTATGTGGATTCATACCGTTGACATCTTTTCATGTTTATATCGACCAATATCAGCATAATGACGGTAGAATCAAATGCTGTTGATAAAAATAACCAATAAAGAAAAAACTTTCATGTGCCTTTTTCCTTACTTATCAACAGAATAGTAACGACTTAAAATTCGAGACGTCCAAACTTTACACCAAATAAGCGACCAAAATGTATCTGCTGTGCACCAGTGTTTAGGGTTGCTGCCTCGCTCGCTGCCACGAAGTTGGACATTCTATTCCCAAACCAAAGAGAAAAAGCTCGGTACCCGGCAATGAAGCGTCAGCCTTTCTGTCATTGATAATCAACTCTATCGGAGGAGTCAGTAAACCTTACGGTAGGGGGGAAGCGGTTGCTTTTGTGAACTTTTCATCAATGACGTCATGGCTCAGATGCTTCTTGGTCGACTGCAGCCGTGTACGCCTCTGGGATCTAAAGCGGATTTATCTATAGCATAGGGTGAACGATCAAGGAGACTTTACCTTTACTGAATGCAGAGAATCGTGTTTACATTTCTCTTTAGGGCTATGAAATCTGAATTTTCCTACATTACAATCAAAGCTTTCTCGGCAATAAATTACTTAAGTGAAATCTATTATTAGTTAACCAAAGTGATTTCACTTTTTGGTAGCCATTAAATAAGATCATTGTTGCCGGACGGGCAACGTACTTTTAGGTCTAGTATAACTTACGAAGTGCAAAACTATGGTTTGTATATAATACGTACAGTATATTCCGAAATCATCCCCTAAAGAAGACTACGAGATGTGCCGTGTAATTTGTTTAAATTCAATTGCGTTTACTTGATCCACTCTATTACCTATAGTTACCGTGTATAATATCTACTGTAGAGTACTCACTGCTATTTTCTTCGTACCAACAACCGTGTTTGACCTAGGCACCGCACTGTCACGATAGAGTTCATCGTGTGCCATTGTTGGTATAAAACAGGATATCCAGCCACAAGCATTTCCTACTCATAACCAAGCGTACAGCCACCGAAGACTTTGCCAAAACATTGCGATGAGAATTTTTAATTGAGTCTAATTTCCTGCAGCAGTGATATCAGCAGTCGGCATCTCAAAGCAATTCCGTGCATCTTCGTGTGCCTTGCTTCTTTGCACCGTCTTGTTATCTCCTCGTATCGCAGCCGCGCCTGTCGCTGACAGTCTCCGTCAGTAGTGCACTCGACTCCACACACGACCTCTGCACGCATCCCTCGCCTGCGCCGTCGCACGCCTCCTTCTGCTACCTCTCTCACTCGCATGACAGGCTCGAGACACAGAATAATACAGCTAATTTAGTGCTGTCGGTCACCAGCACAAGCGTCTAACGAGCCAATGCCGCCTAAATTAAACCCTTGCAGTGCCAGAGTTTATCTTCCTCATTCATTCTCCTTTGTGCCTCTGAAATGAACTGTACACACAGCTGAGTTTGCCTACAGCCAGACCTAATTCTTCGCTTGCAGAAAAATCGCGCAGTTTGTTGATTTTCATTAAATCTTGGCATGGCCTTGGTCTTCTCTGAACGACTCATAAAAAGTTGTTTAATAGATGCGATGTATTGCACGCATCACGCAGAGCGTTTTGGTCCTGCTAGTCTTCTTTGTTAAGCGGTCTTCAAATTTAGTGGTGCAAAGGAAATATTCATAGAAACGCAGGTATTAAATACAGAGAAAGATTGGTTCTATTCCACAAACCGAAAGTATTTTTTCAAGGCCAACAGATAAAGCTCTAATTACAAATACAAAAAGCCAGACTCGCTTCGTACGGTATAGTCTCTACGATATGCGAATTAACTCGTTAATTCGGAATTTGGACATTGTTCCGCAGAGGTCAAATGCCAGTTGTTCCGGACTTATTGTTGTACTGTAACTCGCTTTGGGGTAACTTTAAAAAGAAATCCATCACGTGCTTGTGCGTTGCCTATAACAACATATTCTGCAGATTAATGAATGTTCCAAGGTTTAATAGTGTGAATCTGATATTTGTCCAGTACTTCAGCGATTATCTCATAGCCAGGAAATGCGCCTTATTGGGCCTAAAAATTAGGATTAAAAACAACAACTCTTTACTGAAAGTTATCTGTAGCTGCCCTGGCTACAAACGATCTAATAGGTATGTATCGACGATGGTAACGCATACTATTGCCTGAAGGAGGCCAAGCAACGGGACGTAAGGAAGTCTATAGAGTCTAAGACCGCTGAGACATATCCTTTGTTTGCAACCTATAGTACAGAGATAATTTTTTATATACGTAGGTGTTTCAAGGCGAAGTCTGATGTATCATCACAACAAACATTGCAATCAGAAAAACTTATTTCAACAAAAGAAAGTGAAAACAAGCTTCGTAGTTTTGCTACACGTGTAAAACGAGACGCGGTTTCATACTGCCACGCACAGCACTATCATAATTTAAAGTTTCGTCTCTTCAGGTGCTTCAGTTTTAGCTGATATTGATGTATCTTGGCGCATCAACGTGCCAATTAAGTGCATCATGAGACCCTATATGCATCATCATGGTTCACATCAACTAACTTTACCATTGTGGTGAAAATAATAATCATCTGTTATCTCGCATACAGTGGATACGCCTAACGTAGGGTTCATCTTGGCCTCAATTGCTCTAGAATTTTGACGATATGTCACTGGTAGTGCGCAAAACCGGAGATGAAGTCTGAGTTGCGGAGGAATAAATAGTCTCTCTTCGGCTGACTTCTATTCTTGGATTTTCACAGCGCTGGCTACTCTATTTGTGCAATATCTGAGCTTCCAAAGTCTACAGTTGACCCAAAAAAAAATTATCTCGTTGGGCGAGTTTACTGAGTGCAAAATAATGCAAGATTTTGATTATGATTACAGTATACTTGGTTAAAGTGCTTCATGATGATGCCGTCGGCATATTTATGCTGAAATTGCGTGTTTCGATTTTGAAACAAAAATGAATGTAATTTTGATGCATCTGCGTGCATCAAACGAAGGCAAAATTTATCTCTCAGTGTAGAAATAACCTTCATTCTCTTGCATGCCACGTAACGTTTCAATGAGCTTCTTATAATGTTTTTATGAGTACTCATTAAGTGCTCGCAGCAGCAGACTAAAGCATCTGACATTGACTCTCAAGGCCACTGGTTTGAACCTTGCTCCCAGCTAGGCCAGTTCTTCCCAGCGCTTGATGTGATCAGTCAATATCCGGTCTGCGTACTGCTGTAGGTTTACTGTCTCTTCCCAGCAGTGGGAAGGGGTGGGTGTGCAAATTGTCACTTGATGCCTTCCGCCATTGGCGCCATTAATCTAGATAATCTGTGGTCGACTGCAGCCGTATACTCCTCTGGGGCCTGTTGGCCTATATCCGCAGCACACACCAGTGCATGTGGGTATCCCAGTTGGGGGTGCGGTAAAGTTGACTCCACCTTTATTATAATTAATAAAAGAGTAAGTAAGTGCCCTGTAACAAGTGGCGTAAATAGCGGCACACAAACATCAGCTATGCGCAAACAGCGGAGCTAAGCCTAGTAGGTCTGATTTGTTTAAAACTTCGGGATTAGAAGAAGCATTGGTTTCGCCACTTTGGATCATATTTTTGATGTTAAAAGCAAGCCGATTATGCTTTAGACGACTGTGAATTTTATTTTACAAAACAGGACTAAGTTTTTGGAATTCTCAAGGGAAAGTGATGTAGGGTTAACAGCTGAAACTTATTAAACTGGGCGAGACTAATATACCTAGCTCAAGTTTCGAACACGCTCACCTATGCTGACCCATCACTGAGTAAATTTTGGGGCATTTTGTGCACTTATTTCCATAAAATTTTATGCATCATTGACCCGAACCAAAATACGCAAGTGTATCATAATTGTTCAAAGTGTACCATCATGAAACAGTTCAACTAACTAGACTGTAATCATAATAATAATCATCACATATTATGCCATAGACAGTTAATACGCCTAAAGAGGTATTCCCTTGCCTTGGAACATCTAGTAGTGAAGAAAAGAGAAGCCAGCGCTTTGAGAATTCGAGACTGGACCTCAGCCGTCGAGGGATCTTTTCTTCCTCCACAGCACAGACTTCATCTTCCGTTCTTCACGCTACCAATGCAATATCGCCAGAATTCTAGAATAATTGAGACAAAATGAAATCTACATTATCTGAATTAATATTAATATCATGATAGTAAAGTTTGTAGAAGTATGTCATGATGATGTATATGGGGCCTCATGATGTATTTGGCACGGTGATGATGATGATGCACTTACGTGTTTCGGTTTTGGTGTACAAGATGTACAAGATGCATCAAAAAGGTAAAATTTATGAAACTGAAAAGACAAAACTTTAAATTACAACAGCGATCTGCATGGTAGCTAATATGCGATCGGGCCTCGCGCTGCACGTGTAAAAGCACTACGAAGCTGTTTTCAATTTTTCTTAGTCAAGATAATTTTTTCTGACTGCAGTGTCTGTTGCGATGACACAGCAAACTACGCACGAAACATCTACGTGCTTCAAAATTCTTCTCTGTGAAACACCTATTTGCATCCAAAGTTTATTCAGGGATGACATCAGGAACTAGAGCACTCTGAAAGCGACAAACACACAACCGAACAAACAGATTATCACAAAAATTTGGTCATTCACTCTTCATGAAATACCTAAAAACTCATGTAAATTTCATAAAAATCCGTCTATAACTGTTTGAGTTATGGCATTGGGTAAAATGAGGTAGACCAAAAAACCAAACGGATGGGCGGATCTTCACCAAAAGTTGATCATCTGTTCCTCCTAACATACCAAACAATCCATGTAAATTTCGTCAAAATCCGTTCATAACTTTTTGCGTTATCTTGGTGACAGACAGACAGGCGGACGGACAGAGAGACAAACCCGACGAAAGCTTAACCTTCTTGGCGGAGGTAGTAACCACTGTGTTGTGTCCTGCGGTCCACGCGTTATCACTGTGTTGTACAGAAATCATTATTACTGCTTCCAGCAGCAACTTAAAGACGTCTTCGATCCTCACAAAGTAATTGAGATCCTACGAAATTGCTTATTATTAATAAAATACACCAGGCTAGCGACGCGAGAACAGAGGAAACGCCTAAGGTCATTAACCCCACGCAACCAGCCCAGCAAGAGAAGAAATAAAGAGAGAATAGAGATCACAGAATCACTCTGTTTTCAATTTGTTTAAATCTACCAATGCCAGCTTAGCTATAATGTGCTCGGTACTCTAATCTTGATATTTAATTCGCCATATTGGATCGTCTCTTTACTATCGTCACTCTGGAATCGCCACTTTGGCTCACTACTCTCGAATCGCCACTAGAATTGACTCTATGGAATTATCATGGATTGCAAATAGCATACAGCCTCAAAATGTGCTTCCGCAAGTGCAGTCAAGCTCAAACTCTTTGTTTTGCTTTTGGCAGGAACGTATAAACATAACTGCGGTTTGATACTGAGACAAAGCGAAACTACTCAGTAAAGCAGTACGTTAGATGCACTGGCTCTGAGTACAGAAAACATCTTTAAAAGTAAAACGTACGTGCCGAGGTCTGTTATATTCCTCATCCAACAGACCAGTTTTAAGTAGCTTCTGGACAGCCATTTTGCAACAAAAAAATTTCAAATGAAAGTAACTATACGTGTTACCACGTAAATTTTCACTCTTTTACAATCTAATAGCACACATACAGGCAATTTAAGCGTTCTGAAGTCATACAAGCGTTGTACTACAACTACTACTACTACTACTACTGCTGCTACATTTTCGCACAAGCAATAATCTAAGTAAAAGAATTACATTGTGAACGAAAACAGTCTGACAGAAATAACTCAATTCCAACATCGATCGGGCATTTTTACTGCTCTGACTCGTGTCCCGAATTTCCTGTAAGAATTTCAGAAGGAACACGGCTTTTTCGTGTCATGCAGCGATCGGAATTAGATGGAGTAATTCCGTTATCCGTGTAAAAGAATAAAGAGCCCCTTCATGAAGGCTATTCAGGTTTTTCCCTTGGCCGTTTTCTTCTGTGAGAGATGCGTAGAAAACGACAGCGTACAAATCTTGAAAAGGTTCGATCAGGTACGCAAAACTGGCCTGCGATTTAGAGGTGAAACGAAATGATAGGCTAATTTTTATGGCGTGACGTATACAAATATCCACACTGCATTTATGACAGAAGTTTGTGCCCTATCTCCCTTGGGGCCTATTATTAAATGGGAATCTTATAACCAGCCCGATAACCGTATAGAAAAAGAACCTGTACCGCGCGGTTTCTTATATTTAGGCATTCTGTGTATGCTTGAAGTCGTTCATGCCACTAGTAAGCAATACATGTTTGCTTAAATAATGTAAGTCAAGAAATAAAAACCTCATACCGAGTCACATACGTAGCATGACAGATCTTGTTTCTAATATACAAGACATTTTTCCATCACTTTAGACCTATGATACTGAAGGGAATCTAGGTACCCTTCATTTCAGTATTATAGATATGTCTTTGAAATTTTTACAGTATGATTATAAGGCCTTACTAGACAGTCGTGAAAACAAATCAACGGAGCTTAGCAATGTAACGAAGGCTTAGTTTTGAAGAAGCCTGTTAATAATACCCAAGAAATTTGATTAATTTGAATGATCGTATGATACTGATGACTACGATCTATTTTGCGCCACATCGTCCTCGATGCAAATCGTGTTTGGTGGAAAAGAACGCTAAGAAAAAATTACTTCATTTTCAAGGTGTCTTCAATTAACACTTAAGAATACGTATTCTGTGGTTGATCAATAAATTATTTTTTTGTAAGTACTGTATATAACATACTCCAAAGGGATTAAATTTGGGAGAACAGCAGTTCGAAGATTACATGACGGGCGCGTGTGCAAGAAAGGATGCATGCAACTTAGCTATCGAGAGGCATTTAGCATAAAAATAATAGTATGCAGAACCGCCTAAGTTTTAGGAAATTGTGAGCCTTTTTAGGTAAAAACAGTTTAACGAGCCTAAATGAACTTACAAAACGCCTTGAATTATTAATCAATGGTTATAAATAACTAGTAGACCCGTGCGTGAAAAAATTCACGCAATAATCGATATGTTTGCCTAATATAGGCTGGTGCGAAATATTCTCTTCTCTGGTTTGCTTCTTATTTTTCTCCATTGATCGTTTGTCATGCACTCATCCTTATGTCCTCTCTTCTCTGACTTGCTGTTTCCTCATTTTCCTACTCACATTTATCAGTAGATCTTATTCCTTTCTGCAACCTTGCTGCTTCAAGTCTTTCTTATCACTGTGTCACATTGAAAAGTCATCTCTCTCTAACAGTAAGCTAGAAAAAGTAATTGTGTCTACTGCCCGTGCAAAATCATCACTCTGTGAGTGCTTCATTGATCATCTAGCGAATTTATGTGTCGTGGCTTGGGAGAAAAAATGTATAAATCACACTCCAGAAGCTGCAAATATATTGTTTTGATTTCAATAAGTGTTTCAAGCAAGAAGTGCATTCAGATAGAGGGATAAAGATCCCACTTTCGCCATCTTCTGCAACTTGGTCATCGATCTCTATGAAAATGTAACTTAATTGTAAAATCTGCAGCCTGGCCAATATTTCGCCTATCTATTTCATTAAGATACGAACACGAAATAAATACACGAAGCGTTTCATTATATTAAGATTGACTAGTGATGTTGCCTAAAATTTCTACAATTATCTAGTATTGTTTTGAAGCTAATGGCCAACATCTTGACTTAAAAACTGACTAGAGCTTTACCGGTGTTTTGGCTTATTTACATAAACTTTAATGACATGAAAAGAAAGTAATCTACGATTAATACCGAGTGCATTTAGAAGCCAAATAAGATATCATTGGAAACACGCCGTAAGCTCAACGCCAACGTCTAGTTTCAATTGCTCTGTTCAGTCAGCTAGAAGGAGACAGGAAAAATCGGACAAGAATTTAGCCGAGTAGGAACTCATGGTTTTAAGGAGATAAGTAAAGTTGCAATCCGATGATTCCTCGACAACTTTTCCCATCGAACTTTTTAAGAGATCAGCTTCTCATATGAGGGCTTCGGCATGCTGCATTCGACAGCGATGTTTGATGGAAGGCCACAGGGTCTGATCACGTGGTTTATACATCAGCTTCTCATATGAGGGCTTCGGCATGCTGCATTCGACAGCGATGTTTGATGGAAGGCCGCAGGGTCTGATCACGTGGTCTCTACATCAGCTTCTTATATGAGGGCTTCGGCATGCTGCATTCGACAGCGATGTTTGATGGAAGGCCACAGGGTCTGATCATGTGGTCAGCATCAGGTTCTCAGTTGAGGGTTACTGCACACGATATACGGTAAATGTTTGATGGAATGCTCTAAGGTCTAATCACGTAGTCTACATCAGTTCATGGAAAGGCTATTGCATTCTGTAAATATGTTTGATTGAAGATCATAGGGTCTGATCACGTGCTGCACTTCACTTTCTCGCATGTGGGTCATTAAATTCTTTAGGGATGTTTGTTAGATTAACTGCCAAAGGGTGTGATCGCGTGGTCTAGCTCAACTTCTCATATGACGGTGGATGCTTTCGACAGCAATATTTTATGGAAAGCCACAGGGTCTGATCACGTGGTGTGCGATATCAGAATTTAATGCAGCAAGCAAAGATCTCTCAGAAATTTCCTTTAGTTCCAACACAAAATCATTTCCGTCGCCGCGTCAGCAGACAATTTTAGCTGGAACAAGTCTCCCGTAATATAAATTTGAGCCGATCTTTATGAAAGCCGCGATAAGGTTGGCCGAAAATTTTGCCTACGCACCAAGTAAGTGGCATCCGGAAGAGCAAAAAGACGAAGGCTAAGTGACAAAAAATCGGTTCGAAGCTTTTCTAACGAGCGTAATTGCTGCCAGTGACGACAGTTTTAAATGAAGGGGAAATTGCAAGCAGTACTAGGACACAAGGTGAGAAAACACTTATTGATTTTGTTGTTTGCGCTGATCCTTTTTCTTTTCATTTTGCTGTTTGAAAGGTACAGCAGGAAGACTAGGCAATGTGGGAAAAGGATGAATTGAAAAAAGATTTATTGAAGATGCAGAGATTAAAGTAGAAAAAATTGACATTACGGGCAAAAGGATTCATGAATGCCAATCAGTCGTTCTGGGCTGCAAAACTTGATCTAACAGCGTTGAATATCTGCGCACAGGCAGGTAGGTCCTGCTCATTCTGCTATTGCTTCGATGTATGTCTGTTGTGGACTGCGCTCACTACTAGTCCTGCAATGTAAATCTACCCATAGTCAGTCTGCTGTGGACTGTACCGAGGCCACCGAGACAGAGACTTTGTCTCGGTGGCCTCGACTGTACACTACCACTTCTGCGATGTAAATCTACCCATAGTCAGTCCGCTGAGGACAGCACACTATCACCAGTCCTGCGATGTAAATCTGCCTATAGGAAGTCTGCTGAGGACTGCACACTATCACCAGTCCTGCGATGTAAATCTGCCTATAGGAAGTCTGCTGAGGATTGCACACTATCACCAGTCCTGCGATGTAAATCTGCCTATAGGAAGTCTGCTGAGGACAGCACACTATCACCAGTCCTGCGATGTAAATCTACCCATAGTCAGTCTGCTGAGGACTGCACACTATCACCAGTCCTGCGATGTAA
>LQNS02276620.1:8034923-8076885 GCA_001587735.2 Parhyale hawaiensis
CGAGAAAAATGACGCAGACAAACAAACGGATGGACATATCTTCACCAAAAGTTAATCATCTGTTCCTCCTAACATACCTAACAATCCCTATAAATTTCATTCAAATCGGTTCATAACTTTTTGAGTTATCTTGGTGACAGACAGACAGACAGACAAAAAGACAAAAAGACAAATAGACAGACAAACACGACGAAAACCTAACCTCCTTGGCGGAGGTAATTATTACTCCATGTTTTTGTTGGGGTAAAAATATAATTGAGTTGCAAAATCTCAAAATCTGACTATTAAATTTTTGAAACCTTTTCCGTTCGGGGGATACATCATCATGGAACAATTAAAGCGAGACATTCGCAAGAATCAATCTCGCCATTGGGAAGAATTGCCAATTAGCATAAGCGTGAAGTACATACAGTAAACTAGCAATTGGTATTTGGAACTGATATGAGTGTCCGATGATCCACTGACATGCAATTCCTGATTGCTATCCAACCTTTTAGGTCCCTTCAAGTTTTTAACGTATTTGTCTTTTCATTGTTTTCTATTTCTTCCACCCTTAGGTGCAATAAGGGCAATTTTTAAGTGCAATAAGAGCAATATTTAGGAGCTATAACAGCAATATTTTAGGCGCAATAAATCCGGACTCTATAGTTATATTATTATCTTGAAGCTTCTTTACCAGCAGCGTTTTTAATCCAAAGAGAGGAGGAAAAAGGGACACGAAGTATGTTTAGCTAAAAGAGGAAGCCACTCATGAGAACAGCAAATAACACGGATAGAAAAATAAAACTGGATCATTAGAAGGAATTCAAAGAACAAAAGAATCGAAGTGTACAACGATGGAATAATAAACAAGTAAATGTCAATTTAATCAACACATACACTTGAATGGGAGCATTTCAATGCTTTGCCTAGCTGGGTTTGAACCAATTACCATAACTTGTGAACCAATGTATACAACTATCATCGTTTGGGAAATAAGTAAATGTATAAGAGTAAATTAAATATGTAGATGTATTGAAAAAAATGATCTGAGGAATATTTAGAGAAATGTCATTTTGAAGGATCAATGATAGATAGCAAATCGATGGGTTCATCTATCTCACTCTCCTCTGCTTGATGGTTTCTAGTTATTAATACTAGATATTGTATGCATGTACATACACTGAGTTTTACTCCTGATCACTGTCATTGATACGATAACCAGCAGGTATGATTTCAACACCGTAAAATAAATCAATTTCGTAAATAACTTGAATATTTTAGGTAGCATCAGCATAGTCATTACTGAAATCCTCAAAAGAGGTATACCGAACACCACCACCGCCAACATAACCCATGTTGAGACTTGCTATTAGGTAAGTCGTTCAATATGGTAGCTGCAGCCCGGGCAAAGTTGTATGCATACCAAATCGAAGAGCAGAAGTTGGATGCTGCGGTCGTCTACAGATCACCGAAACTGCACTAAGGAGNACCACAGCCAACATAACCCATGTTGAGACTTGCTATTAGGTAAGTCGTTCAATATGGTAGCTGCAGCCCGGGCAAAGTTGTATGCATACCAAATCGAAGAGCAGAAGTTGGATGCTGCGGTCGTCTACAGATCACCGAAACTGCAGTAAGGAGGAGAGAGAGAGCAGGGCCTTGTGGCATGCAGCTGCAAATGCTAACTCGCAAAGTTGGTATACAACGTATAAATATAAGGCGTCTGTTGGTGGCTAATTTTGTGATCTGAGTCACTGGTAAAGAAAAGATGATCACTGAAAAGCACGAAAACGGTTGCTGAAACTGTAAAGGGGCCATGGTCTAAATTGGCGACGTACCGAAACCTTCTTAAAGTACGGCAGGATACCGTAAAGAAACCTAAAACGTCATATTTATTAGAAAAAGTAACTATCTGCTGTAGTTAATAGTAGATCGTGAGGAATGGGCTATTTATTTTCAAATTTAATTTGATTCGATACCTTGGTGAAAGACCGGTGCTGATGCTTTTGGTCTGATTTGATAATAATGGATACCACAACTTTACCTTAAATTTACATTTTGAAAAAATTCTCTTAATATAATCTTTATCAACGATATTTCAAACAAGGTCTCCAGCGCAGAACTGTTACATACATAAACCCACATTCGACATTTTTCGTTGAATATACTAAGAACGAAACGATACGTTTTAAACTAAACTAGAGCACTCTGAGAGCGCATACCTCCGCCAAACAAAGCAACGGTAACGAAATATTTAATTTGGCTTTGAAACCATGAAACTTCAAAATCTAATCATATGTGCCTCTTGATCATATTAACAGTCTCTGCAATTTTCTTGCAGATCTGCTCATAACTTTTTGAGTTATGCTGCTAACAAACATTATTACAAACATAGGTCAAACATACAAACGAACAAACCGATTTGCACCAAAATTTGATCATTTACTCTTAGTAATAAACCTAACAACTCATCTAAATTTCATAAAAATCCGTCCATAACTTTTTGAGTTATCTTGATGAGAGATAGAATAACAGACAAATCCGACGATAACGTAACCTCCTTGGCGGAGGCAATAAATCGGAAACTGCTATAATTTTATTCGATTTATCCTTAAACAAAAGAAAATGTCACAAAGTTGAGTTTCAAATTGTAGTAGTTCGCTTGTCTTCTATCTCGTTACACTTTTTGCACGCCCTTGATCTCCTCTAGAAGGCAACCAATCACGTTGCTTTCGCGAGTACACTATGGATCGCTATCAGAGAATGTAAAAATAATTTAATTGGAATCATACGTAGGGTGAGCACAAACAGACGCCTATATATAATAATATATAGATCGATGACAGCAGGAGTATGTAGCAGGAGGTGCGTGCGACTTGAAAACTTCAAGTCCAAAAATGAATTGCCAAATCGCCAACTCGTCGTGTTGGATTTGATTCAGATGCATAATTCTGAATCCGATCAACAATAATACAATCCAAACTCGATATTTTTAAAATATTGTCAATGCTTGTAAAGAGAATTAATACTTTTCTAATTAATACAAAGAGAAACAAAGTTTTTAAGATATATGATAAACATTTATTTTAATTAAACTAGAACATAAAGTATATCCAAAAGCATTAAACTATCCAGTTCATATTGCACAAAATACGCACAGTAATACTGATATAGTCTTTTAGAAAGAAAACTAAGGTCAATTCACTGTTTCCCATACACACTTAACTGCGCTGCGTTACTTAACCAGTTGGAGACGCGTGCGGAGGACTCAAAACCACGCTCGTATTATAACTACTTTGTACATGTAAAATTATTCAAAGCAAAGGCTTTTTATCACATATATAATATAATAATTGAGCATGATATTTTACAGATTGTAATATTGGACAATTACGAAAGGTTATACTGAATAGAATAGAATAAATAATAGTTACTTGAGTAAAATACTAAAAAAAGAGACGTTATTGGGGAAAAATATGACGTTGAACTGGATTAATCGCGAATCACTTTAATTTTCGGCTTTCCGATTTCGTATCTCCGATGCACTTGGCGGAAATTAGTCCGATTTGGAAATGCTTCCAAACCAGATCGTCAGGCTCAGGTAAGTATAGTGTGTACATTGCTCTTCAAACACAACTAATGGCACCAAACCTGCGTCCCGCGTTCCCAGGCAAATCAAGCCTCTCCAGTTTCTATGTGAGACTGTATCCGTTAAGTAGACATTCAGCTTGATGTAACTACAGTATATGTAAATCACAGCTGTAAATACAGTTAACGCTGTGTGCTGATACATTGGACATTCGTTGACAAAACACTCAAACACCGTAATTTACGTACAGTCCACTCTCTGGTCTCCAAAATAGCTATCCCTAAATTAGCAGCCTACACGCCCAAGTGAACAATGCTCAGTATGTTGCACACACATCAAATGAAAAATTCCTCAAAACTTCCTATATACGTTAAAGTAAAGCCTATTCTCTGGTTTTTATGATACGCCAATCATCTATCGCTAATTGTACGCTAAAATTATTAAATATGCACTGAATAATTTATGCACACTCAATAATAAGTGATCAAATACACCTAAACTTCGCATCTACGTCAAAGTAAAGCCTACATTCCGGTTGGCGCGAGAAACATCTCCAGGTTAGTAGACCATTACCAGAGGTAATGTGCCCGAAAACTTCACATTTACCTACGTCTAAGTAAAGTCTACCCTCCGGTTTCCACAATAGAGAGACTAGCCAGAAAACTTCACATTTACCTACGTTAAAGTAAAGTCTACTCTCCGGTTTCCACAATAGAGAGACTAGCCAGAAAACTTCACATTTACCTACGTTAAAGTAAAGTCTACCCTCCGGTTTCCACCATAGAGAGACTACGAAGCTCTGTCGAACTTCACAGCGTGGCGGCTCACAGTGGGCTTCACCTCAGAGCCCTACCTCTCCTCCTTCTAGCTCTCTTTCATCTTCGGGGAGCCTGAGGGAAGGAGGGAGCGGATATTGTTCAGTATTACAGACGATGCGCTTTCTGTGTTGCCTCTGATTCGGACCGCTTCCTTTAGAATTATGGCTTAGCACGCGGCTCCCATCCGTGAGAGTTTCGAGGCCGGAGTGGAAGACTTGTTGGTAAAGACTTGCGTGTGCGTGTGGCCCGACTTGAGGGTGAGTCCCATCGTTTCAAGATGATATTGGTAGAATTGGTTGATCTGTTTCAACCTTCGTCACTCTACCACGTATTTTTCTGGACCTCAGTGAGCATTCTACTGTAGCACAAACCAGCGCATCTGGGTTCCCAACTAGGATTTGCGATCAAGGGAACTTCACCTGCACCACACTTTTCGTATACAGCTTTGGAAGTACTCGAGCTACGTCAGTGAAAATTTAGCAAAAATGGGTTGAACAAAATTTGTGTGCATATATTACTGAAGTAAAAGTCAATTTTATTATTTCCAATAATATTATTAGAATCTACAGAATTCCTTTACTCATCTATAGTGATCTGTGTACATACGATTGCAGAATATGGAGTGGAGAATCAGTCGTCTTTCGATTAAAATCAATATGTTGTAAGCACATAAGTTTCGTTTTCATAACTTTAGCGCTCTCTTCCTGTCAGAATTCTTGCCCGCCCCAGAAGCTTAAATCTTTGAAATGGTTTGTGTCTCGGCCACAATTATGTTAGTAATGCTGTGTGTCTACCCTCGGGATATTCACCCTCCTTTATCCTAGTCCTTGCTAGACAAACTAATACGAAGTGAAACCGTGTACCCTCACCAGGTTCTTGCCTGGAACGAACGAACAAGAGCAGTACAATGCTTCTCTCGTTTCAAGTGGTAAAAAGTTGCTCCTGCTCGCCAAATTTCAGACCAACTTGACGTTTGCCAACATTAACATATTCGTCAAGGCTTGCCTCTACAGTTGGAGTCTTTCGACGGTGACAATCACAGAAGACGACACGACAGGGAGCAAAGAGACCACATTTGCCTTGGAAATTGGGCGTCGAAGCTAGCGGCTGATAAACACGCTGCTCAGGGAGCCACAAAAAGAATGGAAAAGGGACTGCTTTCCCTGCCTTCCCTGAGGTATGACTGACTTCAAATCGAGCCTTGAGATCAACTTGGGCGGCTCTGCACTGACTGTGCAGTGCTTAGGAATGGCCGGGCACGGAGGTAATACTTGGGCAGACGAAATTCCTTACGTAGAATGACTGGAATGCATGTATGCTAAATAAAATTTTAAAAAATTACTGTAGGTATGACCTCTAAAATAACAGAGTACAACAAAGCCTTTAAAGTTTGAACAAAGATTTACGTAATATCAATTATAAAATGAAATTGTACCGACATTAAAAGAGTAAAAAACCTTCGTATATAGATAAGTAAGCACTTTTGGTTACTTCCAATGAGAAACCAAAGACGGTTTGTGGCTACTAGCTGAGAGGTCGAGGTGCTGTAGGTATGTTTCAATACCAGGTTTCTTTGTACTTCTTTCCTGAACTAGAGAATGACTTTCGTCGTTGAAGTACCTCAATATCAATAATAAAAGGGCAAGGGATAAAACTTGCAGAAGAATCGTTATTGACAAAAACCTAAGTAATATGATCAAAAATGAACGTTTCGAACTTCAGTTTCAACATCTGTGAGACAAAGTAAAATTTATCAAGTGTTCTGAATTTTCTCTAATATCATGGAACATTAAAGATGTTTTCGATTGGGGCACAAAGTCAAGTTGCTGAGCTTAAATCGAGCGGAAAGTCAATTCTGACCGTTCTTTTCGTACCCAACTTACTCCGCAGGTACAGTAGTTTCAGTTTCATAAGCGTAATGAACTTGACTTTGCCCTAATGTAAACAACAATGGTGGCATAGAAGCAAATTTTTTCCTTTCGGTGAATTAATATTAAAACAATGGCATGAATTTTTCCTATTTTAACTTACTAAAGCAACAATTTAAAAAGTTATTAGTTCGTTTTCTATGAAACCCACAAAAAAATTAGAAGAAAACCTTTTCAGGGCTACCTTAAGTATATTGCACTGGGGCGTGTTACAATCAGGCCTTCGGTGTCAAAAAGGGGTGTGTCGCAATCACACCAAAACCAGGCTACCACAACCTGGAAAAGGTTACCGTAACCCGAAAAGTGGCTATGAGAGCGCCATCTAGCGACGAGCGGTGTAAGCTCCACTAAATTGAAATTTCGTTTTTATTTAAATTTTGTCAATATAAGTTCCAAGTAACTAATTTGACTTACTTATTCTGGTGTACAGAGATTATTTATTGCGTATTTGAATGAATTTAGAGCTCCTTTTATTCAAAATAGACCTCCTTTGTGCTCGGTGGCCTGCATCACCGTAACTCGTGTCGCAGTCGTCATTTGAGCTATGATTGCGACGCGGGTTGCCACTGGCTGGGTTACCGGTGTAGCACCGGTAACCCAGAATTACTGATTGCGCTACACCCCAGGATAAGGCTGTGCTACACCGGCCTCCAATGCGACACAGGTTGGGTCACACCGATTGGCACCGATGACAGTCCTCAAAAATTATTGTTGGGTTATGAGCTGGGTAACACTGCCTTTGTCCACAAACATTGACTTTAATATAGAAAAAATTAGTATTACAAACTCTAGGACAGCCATATATTGCTGAATTCTAGCATTTGAAGCACTTTTTTTGTAGTTTTCTTAACTCTTTATCCTAAAATATTGCCAAAATAAGGCTCCCCCGAAATGTATATAGTTAAGCTTGCCGAAAATTTTGCAACAATTTGTTGAGGCGCTGCGATCGCTCGTCGCTTTCACTGCTACACGGGTAACACTGTCAGGGTAACACCGGCGTCTGATTGCAACACGCCTCTGGTGTCGTTACATTCTTTGCTTGCTGAATCGAACCTTCAACCATAGATAGGTAAAATGACAAAAATATAGCAGTCGTTTGCACAGACCAGTGTTGTGTTCTGTTTAGGTAGCATCATCACTATTGTGTCCTACACTTCATAAATAACTAGCAAAAAATAACAAAGCCAGCTCCATATTTTTAACCTAACCTATTTTCGGGAACGACGTTGTTGCTGCTTGTGAACAAAAATCCATTATATTTATTTCCAAGGATGCTTAACTATTAAATGTTAGGAACGTAAGACAAATATTACTAGTGACGTCACAGCTTAGGTTAATATTTTTCAGCTTAACTCCTAAAATCCGTTCGATTTGGACACGCTTAATCGGTCCGAAAAGCCAAGTCAAGAGCACTTAAGTATTCGACAGCGATGTTTCAATCGAAAACGTCTTAAATCAATAAAAGTGGCAATCCATTGATGATATAAACACGAAAAACTAGAGTACTCTGGGAGCGCATACCTCCGCCAAGCAGGTCAACTGTAATGAACAACTCAAATTGGTTCTGAAACCGCGATACTCTTTGTATCAAAATCAAAGTCCCATCACTTGTGCCTTTTGACAATTACGTATAACAACTTCTTCAATTTTCTTGAAGATCCGTTCGTAACTTCTCAAGTTATGCTGTTAACAAACATTTCGATAAACATTAGTCAGACACACAAATAGACCAACCCATCAACACCTAAAATTGATCATTTGTTTCTTTCAACATTACTAAGAATTCATGTAAAATTTCATAAAGATCCCTTATATCCCTTCATAACTTTTTGAGTTATTTTGCTAACAAGCGTAAGATCAAACGCATAGACAAACAAACGAATCGACAGATTGTCACAAAAATTTGGCCACTTACTCTTCGTGATGTACCTAACAATTCATGCAAATTTCATAAAAACCCGTCCATAACGTTTTGAACTATTGCATTAAGAAAAATAGGCAGACAAACAAACAGACGGATGAACGGATGTTCGAAACACTTTTTCACCTGTTCCTCCTTATATACTTAATAATCCCTGTAAATTTCGCAACAATCCGTCCATAACTTTTTGAGGTATCTTGGCGACAGACAAACAAAACAAAAAGACAGACAAATAGATATATACCCAAACTCTAGAAAAAAATAACCTCCTTGGCGGAGGTAATAAAAACATCAGTATATATAATTGGCATGCCGTAGCTAATAAAATAATTACAAATATCCTGGTGAGGCCCTGTGAAGCACCATTCGTCAGAAGCCGAAAGCTTCCACAGATCAAAAATAAATGGCAAACATAGAGTACTTTTAATACTTTCTTATTAGAAGTAATTTGATCTGGATAGCAAAACATGAACATTGCACACCATTTAGTTTCTACATGAGAAAAAATTATTTTACGTTAAATTTGTGGCAAACAAATGTTTAGCTCATTATTGAGCCCTGCAGTAAAATTTATGATTATACCAAAGCTATGGTGATACAGGCAAATGAAAACAGATGAAAATAAGTCATATACTTTGGTTAACCAACTGCTGCTGATATGCAGTATATGATAACTTCCAATTACGCGACACGAAGTCCAAAATCATAACTGGGACTCGGTTATCGCTGAAGACCACTCTTCCATCAATATTTAAACTGAAGCAACTACTGCGCCTTATCTTCCACGTGGCTTAGGGAAAATAACCTAAATTTGAGGCTCAGCCCCCGAAATGGATGACCTAAAGCAGTTATCTGCGGGCCATCCGTAGACCTGCGGGACTTCAGGTGCTGAAAACAGTCGACGGAGGCCGAGAATTTATGGTAATGTTATTCTCTTGTAGCGCTCCAGCCAAAGGACCATTCCAGATTCATGCTCAAACTTGACAGTGCAAGTTAAAAGCCGTGTGAGGAGGTCAAAGAACTGGAGTTTCGAGGAAGCCTTCAAGTCAGGAGCAAAGTTTTACGAAAGGAAGTCTTGAAACAAAAGGCGAGACCAGAAAAATCTACGACAGCCAACACACTCGATTACGCGGCACGGATTAGAAACTTTGCGCTTCCTGGCTTGGCTTCCGATGAAGTGGCGAAGTTTTTGTATTATGCATTGCGAAGAATTTCCCTCATTCTAAAAGAATGGGACGGAAGATGCTCGTGACTCAGGAAACTGGAAAGATGAGGGTTGCAAGTTTTAGTTTTGTTCATAGAATATTAGACATGTCGGACCTTCAACTCCCAAACTTCTCACTCAAAACTAAAAGTTTTCGAGGAACATACTACATTTTATCACTTGACACTGAAATGAGTGGAGGATACGACAAGGCGATGGTCCTCTAGCTGATGCTGAAGCTAGAGCAAAGATGTCCAGGTCTTCTTTTCTTAAATATGCGTGCAGAACTCGTATTGAGTTGCCAAATATAAGAATAATAAACTTTTATTAGGAACACAAATAGTTCACAGATATGCCTAAACGTACATAGGTAGTAAAGATAGTATAGAGGAAATGCTCGGCATACGTCATCTCGTACGTTTGATTGATGCAGTATTATATTTAGATTCGCAATTTTTAGATTCAAGAATTTCAAGAATCTGCTATGTATATGTACTCTTGATTCATGAGTACATATATCCATCACCTCGACTTACAAATTTTTGTGAAGCTAAGTAAAAAGTACTTCAAACCAGATGACCTAGAACGACTACTTACAGCAGCTCTACTCTTGCTACGCCATGTTGAGATGACTTGTGAAGTTCATACTTACGTACAGTAAGAAATTTCACTGCTGTTGCCCAGTCAGTCACAATAATAAACAAGCGCACAAAAGCTCTAAACACAAAAATACCACTATCATACCGAACAGTTCCATTATTATATTGAACAATAGCATTATCTTATAGAACTAAACCATTATCATACTGAACAATACCATAATCATATAGAACTAAACCATTATCATGCCGAACAGTAAAATCATCATATTGAACAATATCATTATCATATAGTACTATATCATTATCATACTGATAAATGCCATTATCATATCAAATAATAAATTAAGGTCTAAGCTATTAAATCAGAAACACTCTGGTATAGTGTTCATGCACGTACTATACTTCAAAAACAATATGCGTAGGTTCCAAATGGCTGCTATGCATCATGCACGTTACGCGGTAATGGGAAGTTGATGCATAAAAATTTACCCCGTTGCTGCTGGTGCAGACACATGGACTAGAAACACGGAAACACAGAGCCCGCAGCACAGTAGAAGCTCCATGAAGAGAGCCTTGGAGACACTGAATCCCGCACAGACATTGATTTTGTGGCTCGGACACACGAATAAAGTCCCACACAGTCGCGACTGTAAACGTGAACCGGCCAAATAATAGCTACTTCATATTGGAAAATGTGAAAGTAATAAATAAGGCATGCTTCACACTCATTTACAATCTGTTCTTGGTAATTTCAGAGAATACCTTTGGCCTGCAAGATGCTTAAGAGACTGAGTCATGGTGTGTTGCGGAAAGACTGTTTGGATGTAACTCAAGGCGTCTTCAATTTTTGTACGGAAAAGGAAATCATCCTATCCATTTAGCATTTACTTATCCGAAATTTTATTCGTCGCTTTAGTAGTAAATAGATTAAGCTTGAGACGGATTAACTGTCAGCCCTACTCCGCAAGCTGACTTTTGAAGCGTTTGCATTTGGCGTCTGAAACGCGATCCAATATGGCGAAGCAAACGTTCAGAGTTAAAATTTCGACATCTGTAAGCTAATCGGCTGAGACTATCTCGATTCGAAGGGGGGTATCGGATGCCCCACGGGGCTCTAGTAATACGTACGTAATGACGGAAAGTTGTCCATAACTACTCATTTGTAATAAGCGTTTGCAAGTGAACAGCTCTTAAAATATCACTTCTGACCTGAAATAATTGAATATCACTTACAACTGAGTAATATAGAATTGCATAACTATATTCGAAACAACGCTTGCAAACAAACACTTCACTCTGAAGCTGAGAAACTGATACGAAGGAATCTTTAAATAACATTTTTGCCGCAGTTAGTTCATCGTAAATAGAATTAATTAAAAATTGCTAGAAGAAGACGATTGCTCTATTTGCATGCATTAATTCTGTAGATTTGAACATAAATTCGACAGTGGAAATAACTTACAACGAAGCTGGAACTATGGAAGTAGAGCGTAACTATCAGCAGAGAAAATATCTATTAATTAGAAGTAATGCAGTCGGAGCTTTAAGTAACAATATAACAATAATGTGATCAGACGAAAAGTATAACAAGTTTCATTAATTTACAGAGCTCGGTGCCTACTTACCGACTTTCGTTGGCGCTAGGAGCCTAGAGCCAACTCAACTAATCCGCTTACCTTCACGGACAGCGGCTTCAGCTTGCGCAAAGCTTAACTGTATAAAATATTGATTGAATCTCAGTCGCTACTGCAAATTTTACACCACAGCAAGTGGCAGTGATGAGCGTTCATCTACCGCTCCTAATTATGAACAATTTAAATTTACAATGACCGTACTTAAAGAATTAGAGTACGATGTTCACAGACGTCATACTGAAGTCGCAGACGCGATTGAGAAATCGGATTAGTTGAGTTGGCACTAGGCTTCTAGCGCCAACGAAAGTCGTTGAGTGGGCACCGGGTTTTAGATAAAAGTCAAAGCATTTTTTTGCTTATGCCGTTGAAAATTATTGGATATTTCCATACCTAATAAGATATTTTACCTCTCGGAAATTAGCAGTAGAAAATGGGTCATCATGAGAAAATGCAGTGGAACCATTTATAACTTGAAATTTTCAAAACAGAAACACTAACTACTCTGATTTTGCACTTTTCAAGGGTCGTGTTGACTTTGCGGTGGGGAATATGCCCGAGAGTAAGCATTCATAATCCAAGCACCAAGGTATTCTCTCTCTTAGGTTCACTAGACACCATATTGAACGGATATCTCAACTGAAACTATCTGAGCCAAACATTGTCAGGTCACGGACAGCTTTAAATGAGTAATAAAACCTAGGTGGGTCGTTGTATTAAGATGTAAAATTTAAAATGCAATTGATGTTTTCTTTGCAGTTTCCTAAAAAGTTTCCATTAACGTCACTGTATTCCATTAACATCATTGTACTGTAAATATACCTATATATTTTTTGTGCACACTTTGTTAAATCTCCTCTGTAAGAAAACAACGCGTCATTGGTACAGCTACGCTAGAACACTAACCAAGGGTAAAAGGTACCCTACCTCTTCCTACAGATAAGGATATTGATTAGTGCTCCAGGGTTACCGTTCATAAGCAGAAAATCACTCCACAGATTAAGTCGTACAAAAAAAAAATACTCTACACAAATTGTAGGTAACCGTCTTGCAGCCAAAGCGACAACGGGATTCACTCATGTAGATGTTTTAGAAAGTAACACGACTAAAGAGAACCAGTAACATGAAAATGAGATACATGACTTTCGACAGCCGGAGGCTCGTGCTACATCGCTCCTTTACAGTTCCCTTTACTTTGATCAAAACTGACGGGCAGCCTCCTACTCCTCCTTTCAGCATTTGCACACTTCCGTGATGCTTGTTAATAAATAATTTGTAAATTATTTTACACGCATCTCGGCCACTCGCTCTCCGTAAATTACCCTCCATAAAGAATAGGATTGGAAGCGCTTCTAAAACGTTGGCTGTTCAAGTTGCATAAAAGAAGGCAGCTTGTTGAAGCGTTCATTGCGAAAGGCATGAATATGCACGAGCGACGCCGTGCCAACGACCTCGCCCAAATACCGAGAAAACGGCCACTGTTTAACCGCGGCGCCTAGAAATGGTGAGGAAACAGCCACAGAATTTGACTTTAGACGGAGGAGTCCGGGAAAAACACGAACTCGGTTCCAGCGAGAACGTCGCAAACGACATGAAGCAACTGAGTGTTCACTTTCCGGATGCAACGAACTCGGTTTCTCTCTAAGGACCAACCAAATGAAATTATACTGGATGCTAATATACTCGTAAGTTAATAACAATTGGGGAAAACACGAACTCGGAGCTTGCAAGATCGTTGCAAACGACGTGAAGCAGTTTATTGATAATTTGGTATCCAGGTGTGATGAATTCGGTTTTTTTTTCTTCAGAAACAGGCAAGACGACATTACTTCGAAAGCTAAAAGAGTTGTTATTTAATAGAATTTTGGAATTTCTGATTATAACTGATCTAACTTGCAAAGTACGTATATCAAAGAGCCAGTAACGGGTAAATTATTTTGATTATAATAAAAAGATAAAGTAAAGAAGCGTAACGAATGATGGGAGGATCAATGCATGGCTATCGACCGAAGTAAAGGTCCATCAAGATGCGACTGAAATAAAAAATAGATAAAGTTATCAACCTGGGCAGAAATAAAAACAGCTGCTTTTGCTGCATTTTATTAACGGACTGCATCATTTTATACGAGTATTTATAGATTTGGGCACTTGCAGCTGAATCAGGAGGGTAATAAAAACAGGCCGTAGATCCTGGTTTATGTTACACCCAAATGTGCAAGTTCCGCTATATTGAGGGCATGTTCCACTGGGTGCCAAAATCAAGCCTTTAAGGCTTGACTAGATCGAAATGTTAGGTAGGTGCCTGCGCTAGCTTAGACTTACTGAACTGAGTTTCAGGCATTAACACTCAATAGGTTACCCTTGAGGCTTCCAAAAACTCAGTATAGGCTCAAAGTAATCGGGTTGCTTCTAACACTTGCAACACGATTCATAGGGACAAAGCTAAAGCTTCTGACTGAAGCTTCGAGCAAGTCAAGTCTCGCAGGCCTAATTTTGGGGCCCAATCGAACATGCCCTAAAATTACGACGAATACAATTTCAGCTTTCTGTGCTTCGATATGGTGAATCTATAAATAATTATGATCTATGTTATGTCAAATTACTCGAAATATCAAGAAATATTCTGAAAATGATGCTCTTGCTCATCTAGGGAAACTTACATTATATTTTCATGGTCACTAGTGGTTACATTCGGTGCAGAGAGCCTTAAGTGAGACATAGAAATATGCATTCCCTGAAGTGACCAAATTAACTGCACCACGGAGTTTACCATCTGATCATGTTTCGCTATAACGGTGTTCATTTGACAAAATATACTGCGTACGCACTAATCAATAATTTCTAAAAAATTTACTATATACTGTATATGTTTGGCAGCCTCCCTACGTCGTCTTAAACTGGACTGTGTTTCTAGTCGTTCCATTTGTAATGGTACCGGTTGTGGTTGCTTGGTGACGATTTTCCCGTACCGTTTCTCCCGGAAAGGGAGAAATGGCGTTGTAGCAATTATCAGTGCGCAGTGAAATATATTTAAAGGTATTATTAGACCATGCCACCATGCCAATAGTAATGGGCGTGGATGCATGAAGAATACTCTCACTGGCCATATCATTCGTAGACTATCGCTGCGTAATANATAGCGCATCATCCAGGCAGTAAAGTTGAATTTGGTTGCATAGAAGTTGCTCCCGCTTGCTATTTGGAAGACTGTCAACTACGTAGTAAATTCAATACCGCATCACCCCTGCAGTAAACTTAGGTCTGGTTGAATGGTAATCACTCCCACTCTATATTTGAAAGACCATCACTGCGTAATAACATATATTTAACGCCACAGTAATGGGTCTGGTTGCTTGAAAAGAACTCCCCCACGATCGCTATTTCTTTCTGCCGCCCGCATCACTCCGGACGCGACACAAGCCGGCGCCTTTTTAGCGTCGGGACTCAAATCAGAATATGCTGAGTGAGCAGGCAAACCGTCTGATCAATCAGGATCATTTGAGGAGATCTGGACAGCAGCCGCTGCTGGCATCTTAATCGAATAATGAGCAACGATTCTTGTGAATCGAAGAATCCTTATACGAAAAACTGGAGAGTTTCGAGAATGGAATTCAAGCACCGTTTGGCCATAAGGAAATCCTGCAGGTGGTTGCTGGCCTGTGGCAGCACTGATGTCACCGAGAATGCGAAACTAACGCCAAGCTCGCGCTACGAAAACAAAAAACAAAAAAACCTCAATGACTGCATTGTGCCGATGCTCTATTTATCATGTTGTAAAAGTGTACAGTACCCTTTGACATTTTACAAAGCGGTATTGCCTGCTGTAAATAATGACTTACTAGCAGTCTCTGGTATTAATGATCATTTATTATCTCGCATAGAGTGGATACACTTACCGAGGTTTACATTTGCTTTAATTCTAGAATTTTGAAATCTGTTAGTGTGAAGAGCAGGAGAAGCAGTCAGTGGTGAGAGTCGATTTGAGAGTCCTTCGCTTCTTGGCGCCGGGGTGCTCCATGCAGCGTAAATCCGTTGCGTAGCGTCCGAGACTAGAACCAGAGTTCCCAGCGAGCGATGGAGAAGCGCAGTCACTTCGCCACAACCATATCACATTTAAACGATTTTGCCTCGACAGTTATCAATGCCATATTCTAACAATACTCTTCTGGTCCCCGTATGGTACAATGCGTTAGAAATCATACTGTGTCTTGTAAACGCAAGTAAGGCAAATGTGTTTACCAAAAGTTTTGTGAAATATTGGGTTAGCCAAAAAGTCCTATCGTTTTTGAATGTAAATCTGTTTTTCACAGTTGTTTTGGATGTATTGAGAATATCTGTAATTTATCTGGTCGCCAGACTGCAGTCTGCTCGGCTACGGCTTCTAGTTGGTCGACGCCAGTCTCTTTTGGTCGGCCAGAGCGAGGTGCATCATTAGGGCGAGTTCACACGGCATTTATGTAAACGCGTTCGCTCAACCACTTGTCCGAATGTGCTACTATGCCCTCGAAATAGCGGAAAACTGCACTGCTTTCTTAGTTTTGTTTCACTCCAAACTTCACGAGATATTCGTAGCTTGCAGAGGAAACTAATATGACGGGCAACATTTTAATGACTTTATGCGGCAGTTGACAGCGACGCTACAAAACGTTCACAAGTGGATGAGTGAAAGTGTTGATATGAATGCGTGTGAACTCGGCCTGCCTCAAAAATCCCCTCATCGAAATCAAGCAAAACCTTTTCTGGCGCACCAGTTCTGCAACATTATTCTCTCTATACACATTGTCAGCCTTTCGGAAAGTTTCTGTTTTCTTTCCTTTTGTACCGATAGGGTTCTGCCCGGTTCTCCGTTTCAAGGGTTCAAATGCAAGCAAAAATGTTAGAACCTCTCTTTGAAATACACACTTATGTAAACATACTCGCTATACCGAATAAAGTGCACAAAGAAAATGAACAAAGGGAAAATTATTAGAAAGACTGGACGGTTGATACAAAAAATAGACTTTTTCACCGACCCAGTATTATTATTTATATTATTTTGAATAGTTTGAGCCTCCGTTTCCACAAAAACGGCGATCTAACAACATGAGAAAAAAGGGACGTGTAGTATGTCGATAGAAACGAGGAACCCATACACGAAGGTGTTCCCACACAGGATCAACGCGTATGTGAATATCAAGTCGGGAAATAAAAGGAAGAATAGAGGAAAGTAAGATCAGTAAAAGTACAATTGTATGAAATCGGAAGGAAGCAAAGTGGGCACGAAAGACAGACATCCCGAAGGCCTAGCTAGTGGCGAAGGTAACCTGCATTCCTCCTGGGGTCGCTGCTCCCATAATATAGGATGGGTGAACCTATCTAACCTAACCCTATGGCCCATCCTATGCCCCCTGAGGGGCGACCCCTTATTACTGGTTTTTAGCATGTGTTGCCTGTGAAGTTACGGATGTCTCATTACAGTGTTTAGTATAAATAAAAAATCTATGCACATTTCCACCGTTTACAACGAATTAACGAAACAAACGGAGGCGTGATAGGCTCTGACGACCTGCCTACCAGCATTAAGTACATACCAGTAACTTTTGCAATAAAATATTTCATCTAACTTCCAGCATATGACAGAACTAATCAGTGTAATGAATCACAAACTATGCCTCCGGAATAAAGTACATAGTTGTAATATTCCACTTTAACAGAAGGATCAGCATTTTTCTACACCACATTTGGTACCTTCAGTTAGTTATTTAGTCATTTTAGGCATGTTCGACTGGACGCCAAAAATTAGGCTCTCAATGCTTGACTTGTCCGAAGGTTCACACAGGTGCACTGGCTTCGGCCCACTCAATTGAATATCAGGCACTGACCCTCAATAGGTTACCCCGAGGCTTCCAGAAACTCAATCTTGCTCCGTCAAATAGGGTTTTCAGCAGACTCAGCACAATCGTGTTGCTCAGCTCATAAAAGATTTATATTTCAGCATTTTTAGCGGGATGATCAGACACTTCAACAATTGCATGGAATCACCAAACTGGGAAAAATGAGTCAAGAATTTCTGAGAAGAAGAGAAGTGGTAGCAAAAAATGAGTAGCTCAGCAATGCTCTCGCACCGCGGTAGATTCACAGTAATATTATGTATTATATTGTGAGTTTTCCGTCGTATTACATATGAAGACTATACAACAGGCTTTTAACAGCGAACCAATTTTCTATAATATAGTTTAAAAGTTGAATCGAACTCAGATGAGTTCGATTAGAACAATCTTGGCCAAGTGCACCATGTCTGGCAGGAAATAAGGCGAGAGCATCTTCAACTCCGCATAGTTCGGCTGAACGAAATCGCTCAGCCGAGCGGCGCAGGGAAGGAGACGAAAAACGAAAAGAGAAGAAGACAGAAGAAGGAAACACCAGTGCGGAGGTCCGTTTCCGTGGCCCCCAAAAGGAGGGCCCCTTCCGTGGTCCCCTACACGGGAGTAGATAAGAGTCCCATGGGATGGGTCACTAGCATAAATTGTCAGGTTCATGCTAGCCGACGACTACGCATCGTTATGCCGATCCAAGTAAACTTAAAGAAGACGAAGAAAACCTTTAATTNCTTGTCGAGTCGGTAGACGAAGCAAGGCCGGGTCAAGGGAGTCTATTCCAAAGGTTGACTATGAAATAGGGAAAGAACTGCTGACTTAAGGTTGTTCTTCGAACTTTATGCTTGAGTTTTTGACCGTTATTTCGCATGCGATCATTAAGGTCTCTTTCAAAGAGTTCCGTTGTAGGTACGTCGTTGAAGCCATTCAAGTACTTGAATGTTTCTATTAGTTGCCCCCTGAGTCGTCTTTGCTCGAGAGAGATCCCTTCCCTTTCCTGCATTGGGTAGCAGGCACATCCAGCGGGGAACAACATGCCAGCCCAACCAAGAGTCACTGAACCATCTTTCCAGTTCCGGTCAATGCCTCGCAGCTTCTTCCCCTAGCTCGTCAAAGCCTTTAACCAGGGGGCCCTCACACTTATCCCGCCTCACGACACGTGAGAATATGGGCGCTCAGTTGCACTTACTAGACTAGGGAGCCACCAAAATGGTTCGCGTCACCTGACGTCCTCTTTCTCTGTTGCGAAAAGAAGCAGGTATTAGTATCTACCTTGCTTCGTTTTTTTTCGACAAGTCTGTGTTATTTACACCCTTAAAACCTCTTATCCCTGTTTTTTCGGGACGTTTCCCTCTCGGGAAAGGAGGGATTTCTTTGTCCTTTCTTTTATTTCCCAAATAACTGCTCTTCCTTCCCATACTCGACCTCGGACCACGGCAGGGTCTGAAATCGCGAAGGCTCCAGAAGCTAACACAATTTTGAAACGACATAAAGGAAAAATAACTCCTACTGACGTAGGAAGTAGCAATATTTTTTCTTTATGAAATGAAAAATTGTGTTAGCCGAGGACCTCCTCCTCGTCCCACACACGCAGTCAAACCTTCGTCCGTCATCACTCCTACCTGGACGATTTGAGGAGCACCGGCTCCAGGCCGCCTTATTTAGAGTAGCACCTCCCAGAGGGATGGAGGGGAAATGATGACGTCACAGAACCGAAAAGTACCGAATAGAAACCAAAAGAAACGAAAAGTACCACAGAGTACCGAAAATTACCGAAAGGAAGGGAACTGCAGAGAACATTGTGAGGGAAGCACGGGGTGCTCACATCCGATTTTTTTCTGCCCTTTTCGCCTCGGGGAAATAAAACAAAGGAATGTTAAAGTATCATGAAAGATCCAAGACAAGCTACCCGGAAGCTAACACAATTTTTCATTCCATAAAGAAAAAATATTGCTACTTCCTACGTCAGTAGGAGTTTTTTTCTGCCGATAGATCTCGAATTTTCGCGAACTCAGATGAGTTCTTTTTGTTTCAGAGGCCAGTGCGCTACTACGGGCAGAAAACAAGGCGCAAATCATCTTTATTGGACGAAAAAAGAAAAGCAAAGAAGATAGAAGTAAAAAATACTCGTGAGGAGGGTGCCTTCTGTGGCCTCCCGACAAGGGAACAGACAAGCGTCCCAGGGGATGAGTCGCGCACCAACATTAGCGAGCCTCCTCACGGAACAGAAGGGGAAGTATTGAGGACCAACCTAACTCTACAAACTAACATTATGCGAAGAAACTGCGTAGAGAGGCAACAACCCCTGTGGAAGTCACTCAGGAAAGTTTGTGAGCGCTGAGGAACAAAATATTCCGACATGGATAGAGTTCACAAGAATATTCCCTGGGGGTGGGGGGTAACGGCGGACCAAGAGGAAGAAATGAGGGGCATATTAGTCAACAGAAACGTGGAATACATACACGAGGATATTCCCACACAAGAACAGAAAGTTGAAAAAGAAGAGGAAGAACAGAAAGAAGTATCATCAAGGAGAGAGTGAACGGAAGAAAGCAAAGTGGGCACGAATGGCAGACGTACCGGAGGCCTGGCTAAGGCTCCAGTAACCTATGGGACTCTCGGGGGCGCTACTCCCCACAACATAAGGTGAGCGTACATCGCCATATAAACAGCATAATAATTATAAGCTCTTGTGTCCTATTAGTCACGAAAAGTAAAATAACCTGAGAGATTGGGTACGTGTATGGGTAATGTAAAACAAGTTATAAAAATCACAGATTTATTGTTCATCACACAGCAGATGCTAGCAACAATGCGTGACTATCACAAGAGTGACACAATAATGAAACGCTGCAGAGTCCAACAGTAAACATGAAGTAGGTAATACTACTGTCAAGCAGGGCTGCGGATGGGGACAGAAGAAGTTTGACTCCGCCTCTTGGTGCAGCCGATTTGCGACTCGGACTCTTAGCCCCTCCCTCCAAAATCACCGACTTCCAATCCGGCAAGGCAGCTATCAATACGATTAAACATGATGCTTGGCCAAGGGTAATTGACACATATAGCGAGAAGATTTTAGGAGCAAGTTGAGCTACATTAATATTAGCTATACAAACTATAAGACATAATACAAAAGCCGGGGTCACACCACGCGCTTGGACTTACAACTTGATGTGAATGCGAGGATGCGCAGCTCATAAGTCATCTATGCTACAGACTTTAAGGTTGCATCGAAACTACTCGCGAGCTATGCATCCTCGCGTCAAGTTGTGTGCACGCATGCACTATGCATACATGGCACCTAGATAAAGTGCAACGCAGGAGTCAATGGTAAACGGCACGTTCAGGTCGTCCTCAATAAAGCCCCCCCCCCCTTTCTCCCCTTATTTTCCTGCTGAGTTACAGTACCCGGAAGTAAACATATTAAAGTTAAGTCGTAAATAAAAAATGCATAAACCAAAAAAGGGGCATATTACAATGACTCTGATACCGATATAGCGATAAGGCTGTAGCACTTCAATAACTGTTAACTGCCACGGCTTGAAGGAATAAGTTGCCACAGGCTGTACATCTGAATGAGCTACATATTCGATACCGGGAACAGATTGGGAGAACATGTTATCATTTACTCAAGTACCTACCGATTTTGGACACAGTGAAAGCAGAAATTTGGCTATAAGTACCGTAGTCCAGTATCCTTGGGCAAACGCCTACAAGAGAGGCAAACGCAAGGAGCTTTTATAGAGGGAGCCCTGCGGCCCAAGCATAGATTCGCCAGCGAGTCAACCAGATCTCTTATGGCTGTGAGATCTCACTGGTGGAAGTGACAGGGGAGCCAGTGAATGTGACAAGGGAGCAGCGAGTTTCACGGAGAGCAGTAGACAAACCGAGTTACTGATTATATGATTGGTGCATACCCGACTGGCTGACAGCCATAAGAGACTCTTGAGCTTCACGGGCGAGACTCCTGGCTCCCTCCTCTCTATAGAAGTTCCTTGGGCAAAAGGGAGTGCTGGGTGTTGGCGCTTGGTAAAAAGAGAAGAGGGGGTTGCATTACATTATTACTACTAGACTACCAAGTCCAAGAAATCCACCAAATCCACAAAATCCCCAAAGAAAAAAAAAAAACAAAATACACCAAGTCTACAAATCCCGAGCCCATGTCTATAACAATTATTAAGCAGTTCCCCAGCTCGTATCCTGGACACAGATCTTGGAAGGCTTCGGACAGACAGCTCTCTTATTATAGTAAGAATCATTTTGAGGGTTTTCCCGCTGTAGTCGATGGGTGCACAATAAAACTGCCATCTGTTATCGGAAGATTAAAAATTCCATACTAACTATTGCGCTAATTTAGCTGTTGGTATCTCGCTCTATTTCTCCGACTCGTTACAAGGATCAGTATAGTATTATTCGTATAGAATTCAGGCACAGTTCAGGCAGTAATATACTTGCTATCCCAGGAAGGATTTTTCAGTTTAGAAGAAATTTATCAAATTTATACTAGTAATTAAGTGGTGTAGGGACCTTGAAATTATACTTCATTTCTAGAAATAGTGTCACATAGCAGGTAACTAGCACGCAGACCCAACGAGAACTTTCGTTCGTTAGAGTGTGGTTATTGATTGGCCAGAACTGGGGACCTTCCACTTCCCATTATATTTAACGCGACGCACCGGCCAAGAAGGGTCATAACGCCTCTCGAAAAAGAAGAGCATGTAGGCCTAGATAAACGTGGAACGCATGCAAGGGGGCGTTCCCAAACTGAATCAACGCACATGGGTTGATCAAGGGAACTGAAGAGAAAGAAGAACAAACGCATCGCTGGAAGTAGCCTATGATAAATCAAGGAAGCACAGCGGGCACATTTTCAAGTAGTTTTAAGGCCCAATTAAGGCTTAGGTTCTACAGAGAAGTACCTAAAGGCGAAGGGCGTATACTGGTACTGACAATAACACATCACAGAAAATACTCTGGAGTTTCTACTCTCAAGGTTAACAAGGCACACTCCTATACGTGGTTAGACTGAGCTCCAGAACAGTGACACCGTGGCTGCTAAGCAAAAGTTATTCAAAGCTTAAAGATACTGTGCGCGTACGTTCAGTAAATTCATCAGACTCAACACATTTTGTACTACAGGTCATCATTAAAAGTAACCTATCATATCTGTACTACTACCGCTACAACTAACCAATGACAAGAACGCCATGCACTGGACTGATTAGAGCTCAGCTCGAAGTACCAAAAAAATTCATGATTATTATTATTATAGTCATAGTTTTACCACCGTATCCACCCTGTGAGTGATCCCTACAGTGATCCGCGGTTGCTAAAAGATTTCGTGTCTATTTAGAAATTCATGATTAACAGAACATACTAGTTGATCGAAAAAATTACGACAAACGCAATTAGGCTAATGTGACATCGAGGGTAACTCACACGATTTTGTAAAGAAGTGACAGCGAAAGAAAGGGATGTCTGTGCATTAGTCAATAATGACATGATTCAGAGAATTGCCAGAATTCGAACATCCAAACATGTTTTCAATGAATAAGAGATATCCATTTATTCACGCACAAGGAGGCTAGGAACGGGATCAGTCAGAAGTAGTACAAAACTATACCCACTCGAGCATCAGGGACACAATGTCTATATCGCGCCGAACCATTCCTAAGTTTTAACATATGCTTGTGCGCCGCTAGGGCGCGAAGTACGTCTCGTTTCAATTTATCAATGATTTTTGTCTCGGTTTTTCTACCGGTAGGTCTCAGATTCTACGAGTCAGTGAGTTACTGACAAAAAAAAGACCAAGTTGTGCATCTCCAACCCCCGGGCATGGCTGAACGCTTCCGTTCAGCTACGCTGCGCACGGGAAGGAAACGAAATACAAGAAGGTAGAGGTCAAGCGGGAATAGATCGGCCACTTCGATCAGCGGCCCACCTCCTGAAACAGAAGGGGAAGTATTGAGAGCCTACCTAACTTTACAAAACTAACCTCGTCAGCAGGAACTGCAGCAACCTGCAACATCCCCTGCGGAGAGAGCACTTGGGACCCTTGGGTGTGTGAGGCCCAAATATATTGTGGCAGGGAAAAGGCCCGCCCGAATATACCCGTGAGGAAAAACGGGATCAGTCAACAGCATAAAATTTCATCAATACGAGGTTGAGACAAAGTGAAGCACTACCAGCAACTAACCGTACGAGTCTCCATAACCATTGCAAACATGTTTATATAGAAATGGAGTACCATACACCAATTAACGGACAATATATACATAAGTAGCTACAATACGTTTTGTCAACTACTGTGGCACGGTCAAGTTTATACACCTATTCTGAAACACGCAGTAAATAGTTACATTAATTACGACTATCGTACAACATAGAGTAGCTTCAGGAATATCAGGTGTTTAGGATCCTTACCTTACTACGTTTTCAAAATATAATAAAGTGTTATTAATAACATCACTGGCACACGCAGAGGCAGAAGAGTTAATGAGACTTAACAACTATTACTGTGGCCAATCTAGTCTGACATCAATTATCCCGCTGGTAAAAAATTTTAAGCTGCAGAATTCTTCCAATTTCGACGAGAGCATTCCAATCATCTGGTACTGAATTCCTAAAGTAAAGAACTTACCCATTACGACACACCATATACTCCAGGAAGCAATAAATGTTGAAGACATTAAGGGATCTTTATCTAAAAATCCTACCAGTAATAAATTACGGATAAGGACATCACGCCTGCCAACGTAGAATATCGTACTGGCAGGAAATTTCATATTTTATAATAGCTCTTCAGGATATTGAGTAACTGCCAATCCGACACTCAAGCCAGAAACTGTATAGCGGGACACTGCAAGTTTCCCAGTTTTTTCTGCCAGGAAAATAGTTGAACCTAGTTAGAATATAGAAATAAGTTACGGCTTACAATACATACAATAATACAAAAGATCACTAGTAGCAAGCTTAGAACCTTGTAGCAGGAAACCATCGTGAAAAACCATTCCCTAATACAATCAACGATCTAAGTAGCTACATCATACCGTACACGACTGCCCACCCCATGCAATACTGTAGTTCCTTCATACAATACTATTATATTGAGTAGTATTAAGCCTCCATTGCCATAATAGAGGCGATCGCATAGAGGAAGAAAGAAGGGACATTAGTATGTCGATAGACATACTGTACCGTGTCAACCGCAGTTCACAACCATTCCCTCATACAATCAAATCACCTCGCTGAACCATACAAGTTCACTGTCTACACTACCCAAACAGTCAAGAAAAACACTCCCCCGTTACAGTAATATTATCACACTCAACTGCACTCACTCATGCTACTTGAACAGGAAACGTTTGCCCCAAAATACCAAATAGATGCAACTAGAGCAAGGACATCCAGTCGCAAGCGACACACGTCACCAGGAAACGTTTGCCCCAAAATACCAAACAGATGCAACTAGAGCAAGGACATCCAGTCGCAAGCGACACACGTCACACGTCACCAGGAAACGTTTGCCCCAAAATACCATACAGATGCAACTAGAGCAAGGACATCCAGTCGCAAGCGACACACGTCACCAGGAAACGTTTGCCCCAAAATACCATACAGATGCAACTAGAGCAAGAAAGACATCCAGTCGCAAGCGACACACGTCACCAGGACGTTGGAAGTAAGGAGAGAATCAGGCGCAGCAGAAGATGCTGGTGGGGCAGGAGCGATGGGACCGGTCGTGGTGGCGAAGGATAACGGCTGATGACACGCGCGACTGTGAGCATCGAGGGTAGCTTGTAGGGCTGTTTCAATCTGGAATACGAATTTGGAGTTAAGTTAACGTAGCAAGCACTTCGATGTTCAACTATACGGGACAAAAAAGTGACGTGTAAATAGTGCTGCTGTTATGGAAAGTTGTATGTAATCGGAGGGGATAAAAAATTGAACAGAAATTGACAGAAACAAACGCATCGTGCGGCTTGGTAATTACAATGAATTAAAGCGTACTGTATTGTTGTATATTTAATCCGTGTGGGCTGAACGCATACCTTTCTGATGATTTAAATAGCTCCTATCCAACGAGAAACATTACGTTATGGTTCAGAGTTTCATGGAGAAAAAATGCCCAACTTGGAAACAATATTACAGAAGCGTGTCATAATGTATTACAAAGTTTGTGCATCCTGACTCGCAGAGTTCCCTGCGATACACGGGAAGAAGGAAAATGTAGTGTGGTCGAATAAAACTAGGAAGTAGGAACCAATATGAATGAACAACAAATGGGGAAAGAAATGAAGTAGCAGCGAACAAGAACTGTCAGCATGAGTGCAAAGTATGTAAAGCAAAGCTGGCAAAATAACAAACTGCAGCACAAACACAGTGGCCACTGAAGAAACTGAAGTCGGGTTCACACGACAATCGTTTAGCCTCCATAAATACGTACAACTCAGCGCCAGATTTTTCTGCACGGTTTTTGCAAAACAACTGCGTGTCAACCAAGGTTCGAGGTTAGTAAGAAGGTTTGCTAGCGCAGCAATTCTAAGCCGCATCGCGCCGAAGGTCAAATATTTCGTCTCTGCATTTCTACCGGAAGGTCGCCAGTGACGGCGAACTCACATAAGTGAGTTCTGGTCTCTAATTTATAAAGCACGTCCATCTCCAGCCCTTCACGACTAGACTCAACAAATTTGCCCATCCGGGCGGTATTGGGCAAGAGACGAAAAACGAAATGAGAAGACAGAAAAAGAAACGCCCGTGCGGCTGGCCCCTTCCGTGGTCCTCCGCAGGGGCGCAGGTAAGAGTACCGCGAGAAAAAGTCGGCCACCTCGATCGATGGCCCACCTCGCGGAACAGAATGGGAAACATAGAGAACTTACCTAACCTTACAAACTAGCCATCTTAGCAGGAACTGCAGCAAGCTGCAACATCCCCTGCAGAGAAAGCACTCGGGACCCTTGGGTTCAGGAGGCCCAAATATATTATGGCAGGGAAAGGGCCCGCCAGAATATATACCCCTGAGGGCCGTGTCAACCAAGAAATTTACTAATACGTTAGCTGTCTAGTAAATTTGCTCAAGGGTAACGAGTGAAGGTTCGAATAAAGGTAGCGGCAACTTGACTGCGTACAACTGGAAAGCCTACAAGCATTGGCTCGTGCTGCAGATGTGCCAAATGGCCGATGAATGCACGACTGCGATCGACCACAGCTCGTCTAAAGCTATGTTGCAGAAGGTTCCTACGCCATGACCTGCAACTAACCCTTCCTTCCCCATCGTTTATATTTTTGCTTAGGTCAATGCTCCCGGAATGATATCCGGGCACCAAATGCTGACTCAGCAAACCAAGCGACTTTCTTTCCAAATTCATAGTAAATTAGAACTCAGAAAACTGTGACCTTTTCTCGTGCTGACACGGACACAGCGCGTGCATTCAGGCATCAAGTACCACGTATGGCCACGAAAAATATCCTAAGTGGCAGTGGAACAAAAACTATGAGGTGGCTTTCTCATGTGTGTGCTCTGCCAGCTTCGTCCTAGAACTGAGTCTGGTTAAGAGACTACATAACAGACAGCAGCTCTGTTTTTTCTTAGTCGCGCCGGCTAGCCGCACGTGCTGACTGAAATTGCTTACGTTCCGGCCAAGCTGCAATACATGTATCTATAGGTACTTGCTCAAAGACCGGTAAGTGCTCCATTTTTTTCTCAGCATACAAGTGCGGCCAGCCAATTGGTGCCGGCAAAAGCGGGCCGCTGGCTAATTGTGCTGCGACCACCAAGATTTACTCTGAGAAACTCGTTGTCAAACGCTTGTCGATGCAAAACCATGCACAAGAAAACCTGACCAGCTCACATACAGAACACTACACCTCTTACTTATTTGAACTGCAAATTTGCCCAAGATATGGGACGAATGGCTGTAGAGTCTTAAGCAATAATTTCGCAAAAATCAAAAGCTGCAGCGTCTGATTTCGTACAAGTAAAAATTAACGGAAGCCAGGAGTCGAAGTCGCTGAAAATTTGCTCGTTATGTTAAGAATTTTAGATGGGGTTCTGGGAGTCCAAGGACTTGAAATCAGATTTGGCCCTCCGACTCCGCAAACCTGACAGGTATAGCACCACTCTTTGTACGTCATCAAATGCGTAGGTACAACAGGAGGTTGGTACGGGGTAATCATCCGTAGCAGATGCAACAGTAATCCAAAGAAAGCAAGGAAAAACGATATGCAGAACAATTTTCAAACTTGAAAACTTAACCATTCCTAAATACCAGAGCTGGGATTTGGTAATTTTTTGTACCGCCGGTATCGGTATTCGGTAGATGAAAACGGGTCATTCGGTCCGGTATACTTATTATTATAACTTTTTCAGCACCACTGATGCTCAAAACGGTATTTCAATAGTGTATCTCTGTCATTATGATAGTGCTTCATTATAGTATGGGGTATTTGTTTTCAATAGTTCAAGTTAGGGATTTGCAGATTTAGATTTTTCTATAAAAGTCAATAGTTTGTAAAAATTGCCACAGTAGTCCTCTATATGCAGAAAGCTTTTGAAATATATCAGTAAGGGAGTAGGGTACAGGACCAAATTATTTTCGTTCATTCATCATAGAGGGACAATCCATCAATATATGATACCGGTATACAGATTGCGGCACCGGGCAATCCAGGCAGTAAGGTAACGGAGGCATTTATAAGTAGGAAGCCACGTGTTGCTAGTGTATGTTCAATTCTTAGACTTGCCAAGTTGACTTCCCATTCTCTATCCTCAAAGTCACATTCGGTAGATTTCCAAAAAATCTACCGAATGCTTCGGTATTTTGGTTGGGTATTTTTCAACTTGGCAACTCGTTCATATCATGTAACGCTCATTCAGAAAGTGATTTACTTTTCATCTTTTTTTTTTTTTGCTCTCTCTTCAAATCACTCGTTCCACGAACTGCGCTGCATGTTAGGTACAATTGCACGGTCATAGCACAACAACATAGAGGTAACAATAAAATCCACGCTCAAGCATTCCCACCACAACAAACGTACAGTGGACAGAGTCGCACCAGGTTGCCGGAAACCACAGATGCAGAACACCAAAGCCTGAGGTGTGCTGCAACTCTGCGCCATCATCTGCTCTTCTCTCAGGGGCTTCACCTGCAAGCAGGAGAAGCAGTAAGCAAAGGCAAAGCGAGTAAAGCACCAGCTGTATTTGATATTGGACAGTCCAGATGACAGAAGAAACAGTCCAGGCGACACAAGAGGATAAGTATTGAAGTAGCTATAGTAAAGGTTTGCAAGCGGTTATGTAGCACTGCCTATATCACGCCGAAATGGAATGACGATGAGTACGAAATAGTTTATAGAATAATGAATAAACGAACATTTGGCAACCAACTTCATAGACAAGGAACTAAATTATAAATGCATGAAATTGGGTTATAACTAGAGGTATGGTGAACATTATACTTCCTCGTTAACGTAACCAGTCTTGACACCAAGTGATCCATGCCCGTGCTTCATTCACAGTAGCGGTACTGAACCAATCAACTCTAGCTTTGTTTTGAAATTATGAGGCTACGCTATGAGTCGCAAGCTGAAAATCTGTACGGGCGTTCAGTTCGTACGTCGTTAGACTTAAATACTTGCAAGTACAATCGTGGATTCCGACTTTCACAATGTAAGCAGGACGACACGCGAAGCGGAAGTCCAAAGTTGAGCATACGACACCAGAGAATTGCCCGGCATAATAGTGTATTTGGTGCTGAGCACAAAACTATGAACACAACAGACATATACGGTACCTGTACTCGTAAGCAAAGAGCTAACACTATATTGAATACATCCTCATGGCTATGTCTCATTGCGCAGATGGGCCTCTGTCTAATTTTGCTGGCGCTTCGCTGCCGCCTATAATAAAACCACAAGTCACAAAATTGTGAATAATCATTTCTATAAAGAATTTTGTCTAGTGATTGGTTAATTTAACATATAAAATAGAAAAAAATTGCCAAATACCTACGGGATTAAAACTTGCGTTTATGACGGCTGACTTCATTTGTGTATCTGCTACCGATCGCCCCATAACTCGCACCCATGTATTAATAGTACACGAGCATTTACTATACTGACGTTCCGACAGATTTTGCTCTACATAGTTGCAAACGAAGTCTGTCACGTGCACAGCGCTTTAGAATGGCATCCAGTGCCGTTCGTCTCAAATGGACATCAGACATCGTCAGCAAGATAGGAAACATGTGGAGGCTTTGTGCTGAGCCAAATGAGGGTTGTCAGCTATGCAGACCCGCTTCTTGTGAAGGCAGCTTCACATAGTGAAGGTGGAACAACGTCAACTATTCTCACCCTACATTACATTAGAAATGCACTTGCAAAGCTTTCATTTGGTAAGCACAGGTCAATCGCCCGGCAAAACAAATCACGAGAAACGTCCATAGCTGTAATAGCCTGTAATGCTATAAGTTCATCTTAGCTACACGCAAACATAACTGTAAGACAATAGTGAAAGACACACAAAATAACTGCACGAAATTTACGAAACTTTCAACATTTATATCGAACATTTCAGAACAAACTGTAGTCCGTTTCAAGCCCACACAAGAAGCAGCCACGTAGTATAGCTACGCATCAATTGAAGAGTTTACTATACCGTAGGATATTTGCTTTCTACGGTGTCCACAATACATACTGCAATGCGGATCATAAAGAACCACAGGTATATGAAGCGTTAACCTCAAATAGTTCCCAGCTCCAAGTTTTTACTGTAACTATTTTAGCGCCTACAGTACACACATCTGTGGGCGATACAAGTAGGGTTACTCGTACGAGAAGCGATCGTTCATTCCCAGTACCAACGAGTCAAGAATTAGTCTACTTGTAGTCACTGAAAGAAGGCTCCGTTATATTTCAATTGCTAGAATTGCATAGCTCTTCCAATCGTGTTTTTTAGACCATAATGTAAAGCATTTTCTATAGAAGAAGTTTTCGAGGCAGACTTTTAAGGCGTAAGAGAAGGTCTCCCGAGGAACAGCTTTGAGGCATTTTGATAACGCAGAGCTGTAATATTAAGAGGGACGTGAAGATTGCACTCATGGGGGGGCCACGCGGTACATCCTCACGAACAGCGTGATGCGAGGACACGCAGTTCGTGTGATTCGTATCACAAAGTATAAATATAGCTAATTGAGGACGACGAGTGAGCGGCCCATCCTCGCTTCGAGTTGTTCGTGCAAATGCATGTGTGGCCTCGGCATTAGATAAAAGAATAAATGATGGTATACAATGTAGCTACCTAGGTAGCTACCTAGGTACCTACCTTTCTTGTCTTGGCAAGTTCAGCTCACGACAGGTTCCAAAAGCATTTGCCCAAAGCTGGGAATTGCTTGGTATTGTTTCGCATAAAGCAGCATTGGCAATTAGTAGATGCATTGTTTTCCAATGACCCGCTAGTCGTTAGGTGGCGCTGCTGCAGCACGAGGTACCACCAGGATATTAGTAATTCCTTATATAAACTAGAGAATGGCTTCCGAGTTCCGACACTACTATGTATACCTACTGTACTGTCTGTAGCTATCCCTTAGCTCAGGAAGGAATAACAAATATACGGGTATGGAGCAACTTTACAGCAGTCAGATATAATTAGCCACGTAACGCCACCATTTGCCTCAGAAAGCCACGATTGCATCAGTGAGACCGTGCAACAGAGCTCACGCTCAATGGAGCAGCAGAGAACAAAAACCCACCTGGCACACGGGACAGATCACTTCGCGCGTTTCACATTTGCTTACAAGCAGCGCCATGTCCGCCTCTTCAAAGCGAGCTACATCTTCCGCCAACTGCTGGCCTGCACAAAGGCATGAAACTTAGGTTGTACGTAAAATAAATACGAGACGATGCAGTTCACGAAAGCCGCACGTGTCACTAGATGTTCTGAAGGATAAACCAGTATTAAAAATGGAATTAGAGGTTTAAATTAGAAACTGCCACAGCGCGGTGAAATTGAACACGTTCCCTCAACATCACTCTGACCTAGCTATCTTTGTTCATCTACACCAGGGGTCACTAAACTACGGCCCGCGGGCCGGATCCGGCCCGCTGACAAGACTTGAGTTTGCTTAATAAAACATGTGGAACGCTGATGTTGTGATACAACTTTTAAATAATGTTTAGAAACCCAGAAGATCTTCGCTCTTGCGGAATACTTTTGATCACTAGGTGATCTAAATTTACGACTTACAATGATAGTTAGATACTGAATGTGAATCTTGTTCCGTGGAAAGTGAAAACATGTCTCACTTTCACCGCTGCAGAGAGTTTTGTGCTACAACTTCTGAAAATCTTGATCCTGATTTTCCGAAGAAGGTTATACTTGGCCTGAAAAAGCACTTTTGGGAGAGGTTTTCAAATCTTGACAGCTTCGATAGTAGCATTCTTGTGTTCCAGAATCCATTTGAATGTAACCTCAATAATGTGCCAGTTGAGATGTTGAGCTTTCAAAATTGACTAAAATATGTCGCTGGTATGGCAGAAGTGTCAGCATCAACTTATGCCTGTTTACCAGCATTTACATATCGAACAAGATTGACTGGTATTAGCAAGCAGTTTGCTTAATTGAATAGAGAACTACCTCAATTTTAAAACACGCATTGATGATAGCTTAAAAACCAAGAGTTAGTTTTACACAACTCACCAACCTTTTTTTTTGGCTCTTTGTTTAATTTGATTCAGATGCATGCATAGTAGGACTTATGATACAGTTTTTCGCTGACATTGCCTTCATAGGATACTTTCCAGCAAATAAAAATGTTGCATTTCATTGTTTTTGTACATTGCAAGCCACTGAGCCATGTGAGCCATGTTTCTACACATGGGGTTTCATGTGTTCTTCTCCTTTCGTTCCGACTTTCAACTACAGCACTTCGAGAGCGCATATTCCGCCAAACAAGGCACGGTAACGAAAAATTCACATTGATTCTGATACCCCGATTTTTTTTGTATCAACACAAAAATCTTTTCATTAGTGCCTTTAAATAGAATTAAGAGCTTCTGTAATTTTCTTGGAGATCCGTCCATAACTTTTTGATTTACGCTGCTAACAAACATTCGAATAAATAGTAGTCAAAACACATAAAGACCAACCGATCATCACCAAAGTTTAATGAATTATGTCTTTAAACATTATTAACATAATTCCTGTAATTTCATAAAAATCCATCCATAACCTTTTAAGCTATTGTGCTAATAAGCATAAAATGCAACACCACGACAAACAAATGAACAAACAGATCCTCAAACAATTTTGGTCATTTATTCTGCGTAATATACCCAACAACTCAAGCAAATTTTGGAAAAATCCGTTCGTAACTTTTTGAGTTATGGTAATGAGAAGAATAAGTCAAACAAACAAAGAAACAAACGGATGAACTAATCTCCACCGAAAGTTAATCATGTTTTTCCTAACATACCTAATAATCTGTGCAAATTCTGCTGAGATTTTCCATAACATTTTGACTTATCTTGGTGACGGATAGACAAACAAACAGACAGAACGACAGACAAACCGAACAAAAACAATCTCCTTGGCGGAGGTAAATATTAATGCGAATGATTATACAGCCCGCGCTCGTCATTCATTTAGGCTAGTTATCAGGCAATCTGTGAAAAAAGTCTGGTGAACCCTATTTACACTGAACCACTGCAATAGCAGTATTATTCAGGTTACTTGTAAATACTGCTACCAAATTGATTGTAAAGATTTTGTATCAACACCTCTTTGATGAAAAAGAAAAACTCTGAATTACGACCGGCACAGCTTCGGGTAACTATAGCCACAATATGCTGTCCTACAGAAGTCAACCTCAGGCAAAAAGAAACTTCTGAATTTCAGCGTTGACATGACAACGCAGGAATTCCAGCTCATGCAATAGGCTACAAGCTGGAAGAAAATATAGCTACTGGGCTCTAATTCAAGAGTTGCGCAGACAAGGTTAGTAAATTTAGAGTTCATGAGTTGGAAATTGGCTCGAAGCAGTGAGAAGTGGGAGTTGGTGAAAATTGGCTCATCTGGTTAAGGAAAAAAGTCAGGCATTTTTCCAGATCCAAAGAGTTGGAGGTGGAATGTCGGGAGTCAAACTTTACTCATCTGACTTTGCAACCCTACGTAATTCCATGACTTTTTTGCTTAAAGAGGCATGAAATATAAAAAGATATGAGTAAATTCATGAATATACATCCTATACCATGAAGCTATTGTAAAGATATATATATGGCCTTTATCAGGCAGTTTTGATGGTTTTTACTAGACTACTGAAGGCCTCCCTACCTAGAAAATATATACTCAGTAGCCTAAACAAAGATGAGAAAATGAAAGTAACAAGAGCACTGCAAAGAGTAAAACGGGAGCTCAGACAGAGTGTAGCTACTGCCACACATGAATATAGCAAGGTGAGAAAGAGACCAGAAGGAAGACTGTAAACATGTGTATCCACTGTAGAACTGCATTTTTAAAAATTGTGCAGGTAACACTAATGTGGTCCAATATAAGAAGAACATGCTGAAGTGCACCTAGCTTAAAACATTCTCAGCAACTATTTACATAGGTACATAGAACAATACGCAACAAGGTGACACAGACCTCCCTCCCACACAGCCCATTTAGCACCAGGCTTATAGAGTCAGATAGACAAAGTCTGACACCGACTTCTGGATGTGTCTGTACCAACTCCTCGTATCCCAAAAATGACCCACTCTAACTTTATCTTAACAAGGTATGCACATAACTCATTACTTATCGCAAACTCACAGGTCTTGGCGTTTCTGACTGTTGGACTACAAAATGTAGCTACTAGGTAGCTAATTCCCAACTCCACAACCCTGGCTACTCCCCCCCCTGTCAACAGCAGAATCGCACTAAACTTACTAAATATTTTCATTTCCGTCTGCACTTCCTCCAGAATTCCAAGGAGAGCTTCTTGTTCATCATCACTGCCATACCTGAAAGAAAATGCTTTATAGATCATAAGTGAAATAACTTCCAAGGATAAAAAGACACCACATAATTACTGGTAGCCCTTACTCCAAGGATCTCTTTCAAAGTTTCAATAACATGTTTTTTAGCCAGTGGCTTGGGGTAAAGCAAAAGTAGTGCCATAGAGAAGACGGTGTGAGGCTCTACTTGTCACTCCACACCTTGTGAACACTGATCAGTGTCAATTTAGGGTTCAGTGCTTCTCAGACCTTTAATGTTGAGGTTAGTTTGCGCACAGGAAGCGATAGTCAGTGACTTTTTTTTACTGTAAGCATAACTATAAATAATTGGTGGAACAAAAAGAAGAAGGAACAGAGTACCTGCAGTATAGGCCTAACAGTAAAAATGGGGATGTAGTTAGATGTATGGAGAAATGTCAAGTTGGAAGAGAACAAGAACAGCAGCTAAAATATTATTAGTAGGAGCAGAAAAAAAAAACTTTGCAGTGAAACAGAGATAGTCAGATAGCATATGTAGCTGAGGCTGAGGTAACTTGCGTGGTCCTCCATGGGTGTTGCTCCCATAGTAACATATGATGGGTCAGCTTACAGTAGGTACGATACCTAATAGGCTAATAGCCTACGGTATATAGGTATCCTAGGCTAACCCTATGGTGCATCTCATGCTCCCTAAGTAACCCAAACATAAAAACAATCCAAAAGTAGCAAGCTAGTTTTGTTCTGAACCAATCATAAAAAGATGCATTAGCTATAGTACTATATAGCTACCATATATGTGTAACTCTAAGCTCACTAAGCTGGAGGCTCAAGGAAGAGAGCATCAAGCACAAAATATATTTTTTTACTTGCAGCACCTGCTTTATTACAATTTGGAATTCTTCTACACCTACAAAAATGCATCAGAAGTAAAATATTTTAACGGTTGATTGCTATAGTCCGACCATTTTATCAAGGCAGTTCGGTCGTGGTCGAATTCCTCTATAGCGATGCCAATTCTGAGGGTAATCTTGAGATTTCTCTATAGGCCTATACAGGTAGTGGGTGGGGCTAAGATATGGGCCAGACAAAATCTCAGAAATACCCATGGAATTGGCAATGCTGAAGAGCAATTTGTCCACAGCTGAACTGCCTTGATAAAATGGTCAGACTATAGGGTAATAGACAAATAGTGATACTATAGATCTAGGGTAGAAATCTGTATTTAGATATCTAAAAGCACATTGCTCCTGGAAAAAGCAAAATCTGATAGTGCTTGTAGTAGCTAGCTATAGAGTGAGAGGGACAGTATTCACAGCAAACTCAGATAGAACAGTAGTACTATTTAGCTATGTAAGGGATCATGACACACAAGTCAGGAAAAAAGATGAAAAACTGAAGACAAATACAGTAACTAGTATGAACATGAAACTGGTACAGAAAAATAAACCTAGGTACCCAGCTCTATATATATAAAGCCCATAGAATTATAGTTTTAACAATCTAACAGACCTAATTCATGGTTCCATACAATATACAAGCACTACATAAATGATAAATGGGTGAAAACAAAGGCAACCCATAAGAATTCAATATACAATCATCCATCTTTCATCCCCAGAAAGTAGGTACCAGTACCTAGGTAGGTAGCGTCGACCGGGGTGATTCAACACACTTCGTACGTCGGGGTAAATAATCGCAGTAGACTTTTCACCTCAAAAATTAAGAAATAGAAGAAAACTGAATAGCTACACCATTGGAAAGCCCATCTTATTCTCTATAAAATTATGTATTCATTCATTTAAGTTCACTCTATTTTAATACCTTTCTTTACAAACGAAAAACAGTCATAGTTTTCCACCCCGAAAAACTTTTTTCAGAGTTTCGCAAAAGTCCCGCAACTTTGGTGCTGGAGACCAAAAATTCTGGTGAAATTTGTTCAAATTTGGCAGAAACGTAGTTAAAGAACCCATAATGAATGTGTTAAAAGCATTTTGCTGTAATCCCACTGGTTCGTTAGTTATAATGAATTTAGTGAGTGCGATGACTCCCCCCCCCCCGATGAAAAAATTGTCTGGGGTGAAAAATTGCACTTGCAAAATTACATTTTATAAGTCTTTCATGGCTTTGAATGTATGAATATTGCTTGGCAAACCATTTAGCATCATTTCTAATGCAGAATCTAACAGTTTGTTTTTATTACAGATACGATATTAACAATTCTTTGTTATTATTATTCCACTGCAATTTTTCACCCCAAAAGTGTAGTGAAATCACCCCGTTTTATAGTGAGAAGTCCATCGCGCGGTTTTCCGTTAATAACTTCAAAACAAAAAAACGTACCTTTCCACAAATTGACATGAATGTACCTTGAAACATCATATACCGTACTGTATAAGTGTGAAAAGTTTCAACTTCCTAACCCCAGTCGTTTTTTAGTAATTTTAAAGTATGCGGAAAATGCGATGAATCACCCCGGTCGACGCAACAATGTAGGTAGCCTACTCACTTCAAATGATGGTGAAGTGAAGTGCCACCTTCCCATACACCTTCCATAAGAGTCAATGCCAGCTGATGATGATTCATTGCAGACTGTTGCTGCAACCCATCAGACTCGGAAGAGCTTGGTTCTGAACAGTTGCGAAACTTATCCAGAAGACGAGAGCGAGAAGAACGCACACGCTCCAGGCATTGCTGCCAGAGAGAAGTAGCCAACAGTCAATTGCAACATAGATTAACATAGCTACTCATGGTAGCCAAAGGAGAGACAAATCACAATTGTGTATGATTATTTCAAAGAGAAATTAATCAGAAATGCTACTGTATTTAGACAGCTACCTCAATGAGTTATCTACTGTAATAGCTAGCTACTACCTATATATAATAATTAAAGCTTAGCACACCAAGTATCTTTTACTAGGACACAAGTACAATGGAATTAGCTAGAGGCTCCATAATTTTCGACTTTCTAATGTTTAGACAAAACATACAAAATGATCATGATGCATGACATGAAGCACCTGACCCTCTGAGCCTCATTCTGGATGACGAGCAACCATCTCGCAAGTATGAAGCCCAGAACATACAAGCTTTGGAATTGATTTAACCTCCAGAGGTACTTTGCTTTTCACCTACTGCTGCAAAAATAATTTTAAAGCATGTTTCTAACACATTTTTTACAGGTGTCCAAAATAGCCCCGGATGCCGGGGCAATTTGGGATGCTCGTTTTTCATTCATTACCAGCCATGGTTAAAAGCTAGAATTTTCTATTATAGTAAAACCCCTCTAATACAGCCCTCGATAATCTGTACATTTGATTCAAGTTTGATGATAATCCGAACAAATGAGTAATTTTCGGATTAGGAATGGGGTAAAGTACGAGCAAGCATTTGTATACAAAAGAAAAATTGTTTGGTTTGTGGCACATAAGTTCATACAAATACCTCTGTAATCCGTACAAGATGCTTCCCATTTTTTAGATTGAGGTGATGAGCTCAAAATCTGCGCAAGGCGCTACGCAGAAGGTTAAAATATTGTCAGCTGCTAAACATGCCTCCTTGTCTTCAGTTCCCGACCGGCTGTGAATAGGTATGTTTACGTGCGCTCCATTTGCTTTATAATAGAACTTTTTTGTGTTATTTCTATAATATGCACCAGGTATTATTAATTAACTGTTGTCCATGCCACAGCTTGAGCTTTATTTTATGTAGATATAAAAAAGTGCCCTGTTCATTTATTTGCCTGCAGCCCTAGGCCACAATCATGTGTGTAAGTGTAGCCAAGGGGGCACTGTCAAAAGTGTCAAGTGTTCTTACTTACGTTTCATCATTTATGTATCTATTACTGAAGGTAAATACATAACTATTTACTGTATTCTTTTTGTGTTCTGCTGATAATTATGTACAGTAATTTCATTATTATTTTTCAGCTGTTTCATACACACCTATATAGTTCATTGTGTTACATCCAGTCTGTTAAGGTGTTTAATACATTAATGTACTGTACACCTATGTATGCACTGTAGGGTATACGTATGTACTGTGCCATTCAGTGGGTGTACCTACTGAATATGTCGTACAAGGTTGTTGGTTGTGTTTCAATACAACCTCTCAATAATCCAGATTTGTGCGGAATACAGAGGTTTTTTTTCGGATCAGTTAGTACCCCGGTAATCCGAAATCCCCGTTAATCTGTCACCCCCTTCCCCCGTGCTGTGTGGATTAGAGGGGTTTTACTGTATATATACACCACTCTGTAGCTCTCATCCAGACCTACTTAATGACACCCAATTTGTAGCAAAAATCAATAGTAAGAAGTTATTGACAAAAACATCAATAATCATTCCTGATAGCCCCAGCTTCTGGTATATAGTACTGGTATCATAGCTACTTATTGAAATCACTAGAACATACCTTTCTGAACCTTTCCTTCCATGGAGGAGTGCGTTCTCGCACTGTACGATAGAGTTCCTGATGCTGTTGCATCCTAGGACTGGCAGAAACTTGCATTGTAGCTAAACTTATAAAAAAAATTCTGGAAACCAAACATTAAATAAAAAATAGAGTAATTTTGGCTTCTTAATTTTAAAAGTGGTGGCTAATTATTATTAGCTATTAGATTGATTAGGTACCAGCAGTTTAAGACTCAGTCTACCTAACATACCTACCAAAGGCAATCAAAGGAAGGAAAATGATGGGACACAACTATGCATCCAGAAGTGTGGCAGATAAAAAATGTCCACATTTAAAAAATATTTTATTATTTTTTAAAAGTTGAAACTAAAAAGTCTCAGTTGATTGATATTTTTTCATGAATGGGATTCACAATTTGGGCTAAAAATGCTGACTCTGACTCCTAGAGCAAGTGAGACTCCAACTCCAACTCCCCTTAAACCTTCCAAATTCGCATCCCATATTATTTGAAAGGTTTATTACACAAACCTATCAAATAGCATTGACCAGGGTGATTCGGGACACTTTTTTTAAATTTGATATGGTGTTAACACTATGCATCACAGAAACACGCCATTTTGAGGCAATTATCCGGAATGTTGTAATGAAATTTTTGCAATGGGGAACGTAGGCAGAATAGGTACCTCTGTCAAACAGCACTGAGACTCGAGGCATTGGCACAATGGCCGGTAGACTCCCATCCAGGAGGGTGGTCCGAGTCACCACACTCAACATTATTAAAGGTACTCTACAGAGTATTTTTTTTACACTTAGGGTAATGTCTCAATTAACAAATGCCCATCTATTACCGAATATAGGTAGGAATCTTATTGCGTTCAGTAATAGAAAGGCATTCGGTAATTGAGACATTACCCTAGTCAAAAACATGATGTCCTGCTCTTGTACAGGTATAGGCCTAAGCTCAGGACTTAACCCATTCTAAGTCTTGAGCACTTATAGGAATAGGTAAAGGGACTTAGTAAAATGTCTATGTTCTACACTGTAAGGCGATAAGAGCAGGACTCTGTTAATTTTTAAAGTTCCCTACCCGATGGGGAAAAGAGGGAACTTAGGATTTTTTTTGGCGATGATGTCATAGGCCTCTCCAGATGTGTCTGAGACCGAATGATAATTGACTTGGTCTTACTGGCATTCACCTTCATACTCCACAAGCCAAGCACCACGCACTAATGCATGAATAAATCCCTATTCAGACTGGGCGACAGCATTATATATGCGGGGAGTAGGTATCACTGCTCTCTGAGTAGAATCATTGGCATAGTTAATCATGGTATTTTTCAGCAAAGAGAACATGTTACTAGAATACAGACTGAACAACAGCGGGCCAAGCACGCTACCCGGGAGATGTCAGACCACCGCAACTGGAGCGCTCAAAATGCCGTCAACAGAAACGTACTGCGTTTGCTCAGAAACAAAATTGTGAATGGTAGACAGAATTCTACCAACCCCACCAAACGACTCAAGCTTGTTTAATAAACCCCTGTGGTTGACCCTGTCAAATGCCTAGGTAAAGAACCAACTGTACAAGGCGTGCCTCAGACCGACCATCCAGCGCAGACTGTAAATGGTGTGACACTGAGAACAATGTACCTATCACAACAACATAAACCAGTTCTGTACGCAAACTGACAAGCAGGCAGCAAACCCATACCCTCACCAAAACGACCAAGCTTAGCCTGCTTAGGCATACAAGCAACCAATTTCTCAAACAACTTCAACAAAATGGGTATCAGCGTACTGGGCCAGTTGTTGGCGACACTGGACCCTTGGGAATAGGAGTAATATTCCCTGTATGCAAACAACGAGGAAAATTCCCGAACCGTATCAGGTGCTGGAAGATCACAGCCGTCATTTCATAGTGTGGCACTTCTCGCCAAGATCTTGGCAAGTAGTTTGCCGCCCTCGGAAATGCGGGTGGGCGCCTATGAGCGCCGCGACCCGTGGAGCCTCATTTAATAGTGTGGCACTTCTTGCCAAGATCTTGGCGAGTAGTTTGCAGCCCGCGGAAATGCGGGTGGGCGCCTATGAGCGCCGCGACCCGTGGAGCCTCATTTCATAGTGTGGCACTTCTCGCCTAGATCTTGGTGAGTAGTTTGCCGCCCTCGGAAATGCGGATCACAGCTAGCTTAGGCCAGGGGCAAGAACACCAGCAAGCTGCTTATAAAGCAGAGGAAACATACCCACAGGGTCCACATCTCCATCAGGATCAAGGCCTTCAAGCAGCACCTTGATTGTTCCAGATCTGAATGCCAAAAACGTTAAACAATGTTCAGGGTGACATCCATGAATCAATGACAACACATCTCCGCTCTGCTTCCCATCAAAGTGACAGGACAAAAGCCCTGCCCTAGCCAAGAGATCAGCAATGATAGGCTACCTCTGCAGGGACCAACAAGGGGTGGTAACGAAGGCTCAGCACCAAAAACGGAACCCTTCACTGTGCATCCATACCAATGATACCATCACATTCCGGCAGCTGAGCAAATCTATTCCTAAGCTCAAGCGCGAACCTCTCTCGCACGTCACCATCTTTAAGTTTTTCCACATCATAGGGTTTCTGCAGTTGAGGCTTCGCTATTTTCTTCAGTTTCAGCTTAAAATTTCCGTGATCATGTGGTGATCAGAGCCCACATCAGCCCGTATATAACTTACTTCGTTACGATGCGGCGCATCACCCTCGGAGGTATTAGCGCCCAGCGCGTAGCTATATAAGCTCTCAGCCTCTTCTTCTTTGGCAATGTTGTAGGAAGGTAAATGACAGTTATCATTTGTTCTTCCTTGAAGTCTGGTAGAAGTCTCTGATTAGAGGACCCCTACATATGATTCATCTGCTGTGTCCTTTTCAGGTACCCGAGTAGACATCTGTAGATAGAGGGCTTCTCTTCTGCTGCCTCACCACCCGCTAGAATGGATGTAGAGGTAGGATTTAGGAGTCCGTGCGCAGCCAGGTCTTCCCGAAGTACAGTTCGAGAAGCAGCATATTTTAGACAA
>LQNS02276620.1:8095220-8128359 GCA_001587735.2 Parhyale hawaiensis
AGCACACATTCCATTTCGTCACCGATCCCTATTAGGCTGTTAATTACTCTAGGAATTTTGCAATTTAAAGACGCGTCGATATTTCGAAAACGAACGGTCCAATCGAAAAATTACCAGGAATGAAATGTGATTAGAAACATTGTTACATATGCTACGCAAATTTCAGAACTAGAGGAGCCCTAGATATGTATATTCGCCTTTTAATTTTAAGTGGGTGTTGGCAATTTTTCTGACATTACGGCAGCGTCAGCCCTGGTAAAACGAACCGAACTTTGCCTTACCTAACCTGACCCAGCGTTACTTGACGTAACCAAGCGTAACCTAACATTCCTTAACCTAACTTAACCTTACCCATCCTTCAATCCTAACCTAACCTTGCCTAACTGTACAATATACATAACCTAACCCAACCTAACCTAAACTGATTGTTCTGAAATTTACATGGCATGCCATTTGATAATTGCGATATATTGCGTTCCTCGCAACTTTTGGACGGTGGTTACGCCCCTGCGTGTCTTTGCAAGTATTTGAAAACTTAAGTCGTTAGGATTTGATGGAGCCATTGACCAATACAGCAGTGACCTTCCGTCACCTGAGTTGGTTCCGCAGAAGCTATGTTAGAGGGCCCTTATGTACGAGGGCCCTTATGTACGAGGGCCCTTCTGTGAGTAATACCTGCTACTTTTAACTCAAAAAGTTGAACAGCTACAAAAACGGGAGGGGCAACATTAAAAGAGCGACCTTTGTGCACTGCGCCAGAATTTATTTATTTATTAAAATACAGTTGAAATAAGGCTCCGCGCCAGCAATGTACTTGCTTAAGCTTACCGAAAATTCCGCAACTCTTTGTTGAGGCGCTGAGATCGCACGTCGCATTCACTGCTACACGTGTAACATTGTGAGTGTAACACCGATGTCTGATAGCAATACGCCCAAAATTATACGTTTATGAGCTTGGTAACACTGCCTTTGTTTACAACTATTGACTTTGATACTTAACAATTGGTAGTAAAAAATGTATGACTGCCATATATTGCTTGAGTTCCTGCATTTGAAGTACTTTTGCGTATTTTTTCAATGTATTACCCTAAAATACAGTCATGATAAGGCTCCGCCGGAGATGTTAAGGTTCGAGTATTCTGCAAATTCCGCAACGCTTCTTGGGGGGCGCTGAGATCGCACGTCGTATGCACCGCTACACGCGTGACACCGGCGGGTAACGCTGTGAGGGTAACACCGGCGTCTGATTGCAATGCACACCAGACAGAAAACGAGTAATTCAAAGAAAACTGTTTTCGCGCTTTCTTTGAACAATTGGGCGTACTTTGAACGCGTTGAAGCGACTTCATGGCGTCAGCTTAATATAGGCCTAAAATACACGCGTAAACTCGTCTGTAAACACATATAGCAAAATGATTAGGTAGGGGTGTAATAGGCTCTCTGTTGAAATACCATAGTGATCCGACAAAGAATATTGACGAAAAACAGTGTAACACGGCTAGTGAAAACCATAGTACTAAAACTCTACACGCCCGGGCAGCCCCGGACAGGTAATGATTCCCAAATGAACCTGTATGGAACACCAGGTAGCCTAAGACGGTGCTAAAAATAATCCGCCGAAAAACCATTAACACCTAACTTAAATGCGTGCATATCCACACAGATCCAGCAGACTCAAGTGACCTACCTAACTCTACAAACTGACTCGTCAGCAGGATATGCGGCCAGCTGGAACATCTGCGGAAAAGGCACTCGGGTCAGCCCTTGGGTCAGTGAAGCCCATATGTATTCTAACAGCAATATGGCCCACCAGAATATACTTCAGAGGGCGCTGCTCCCCAAAATATAAGATGGGCGATCATTCAAGAATATAAGTTTATTCGTTATCACAGAGATGTTAGTCTAAAGACGATATGACACAGTAATTGTAGTATTCTCCTAAGTTTGCGCTGCAACCACACCAAAGTGTTGTCCAAGCAGAGAGGCAGGGTGCGGCCGCCGTGGGCCGAACACCACGGAGGACCAAGAGTTCAATGACACATTATTTGTCTCTAGTCGGCCACGTGCGCTACTACAGGCAAATAAACAAGGTACAAAGCATCTCAGAAAGACGAAAAATAAAATGAGAAGACAGAAGAAAGACGCTGGTGTCGACGGCCTCTTCCGTGGCCCTCCTCACGGGAGAAGGTAGGCCCCTATAGGAGTCCCGCGGAATAGGTCAGCCATCTCGATCGGCAGCCCACCTCACGGAGTAGAAGAAGAAGAAGTGCAGAGAACATACCTAACCATAGCTACAAACTAACCTTCTCAGCAGGAATTAGGGCCAGCTGAAACATATGCGGAAAAGGCACTCGGGTCAGCCTCTGGGTGAGTGATGACGATTTGGCACATAGTGTATGGAAGCAAACTTCGCAAAACAACGTTTATCTGCTACAGTAATCTAGTAACACTATACGAACAATAGGAGATGCATAAATTATAATCAGGTGGCATAAAAATTATTGTATTGACTGGCACACTAGACAAAAGGCATAGTTCCCTTAGGATGACTACATAACGTACATAAAAGTCACATTGCACACTAGGAATGGCGGGGAATCACAGAAATGTTTCACAATGAAGCTCATGCATTCACCCAAAATGACCCAATCGGAATTTTACAGGCAATTACCCGATCTTATCTGACACTGTTCACTATTTACTCATAGGCAGGTAATAAATACTTATAACTTTCGATTGGGATGTACAATACGATCTAGAAATGGGGGAGAGAAGGTTGGAAACAGCTGCTGTGCTAGAACTATTATTATTCTGCTAAAGTTCCTCGCTTTAGGACCTACTTATGTACTGTTGCGTATTGAATAACTTGAAATAAGTAAAATGATAATGGGTCTTTATGTTACATATCAAACAAGTAACATAATGATTGCATCATCGCTGATAGCTTACATCATAGGTGAAATTAACAGAATGGATTAATGCAGATGAGGTGACTAGGGTGATATTACTACTGACAACCGCAGAAAACATCACAAACTATATTATCTCACAACGAGGTTTCCTCACTGTAGACTGAATAGGCTAAAAATGTTTTATTTTTCCACGAAAAAAACTGCTTAGGAAATTATCAGTGGTTTCAGTTTAACTTACAATAGCAATGAGAATCGAATGATCAACCGTAATATTATTTATTATATATATTATGCAGTTGAAGCCTCCAAATCCTGAGGATATAATCTTCCATATATTATTATTATTATCTTTGGAATTTTCCTGCTTATTTGATAGGGGAAAACTACAACAGCGATCTATTCACACGCCTGCGAATGGCGTTAACAAGTACCGCACATTAATTTCACACAGCAGAAACACCAACACTTTTTTTTAAAGCATTCATGAACACTTAAGGTCCACAGTTTCAAGCGAAGCTGTTCCTTGAAAAACTGAGGAGTCTCAGTCGCATTTTTGAGACCTAAGTTCACTCCTAAAAAGATGTTTCAATGGTTAACACGATAAGAAGGATTAACACGGGCTTTAGCCCTAACTGAACCAGACTGTGACAACTCACTTTTTTCATAGATTACAATAGGGTAAATTACCCTGGTAACCAATTAGCCTAGTCTGGTATGAACGATTGACGAAGCGGCGGTTGGTAGCTCAATGACATGTTTGTGACAGAGAACGACGTAACGAATGCACGTTGAAAAGACACCGATAGTTTTACGGGGCTTCAAATACAAAGCACACATTCATTCTACCAACAAGTTCCTCGTGAAAATAACACAAGATTTCTACGTATGAAAAGTTGTAATGGAACTGTCAGTGAGTCTATCTCCTAACAGTATTAGATATGCCAACTTTCTCAATGAAGATAAAATTGATGGAAGCACGTACAGTATCTATGAAGTTGAGATTCTCATAGCATGGAAAAGAACGGTAGAGTATGCTGACTAGGAAGACATTGTGACAGTATACATTATCTGCGATGCATCAGTGAATGAGTGAAGCTCTTAACGCTGCCAGTATGAAAGGAACCATCTTCGTTAATGCACGGCGAAAGGGCTACATACATCGCCACAAAAAAGAGGACTTACGAATTCTGGACTTTATTAGCTACAGAACACAGCTATTTTAAGAATAAGAAATTGAGAGAATTGCAGAGCAGGAAATCAACAATAATTGTAGGAATTCTTCAACTTACGAGCTCTCGCTCAAAACACATATTGAGCATGATTGAGGATAACAATCTAGAATAAACTTAGAGTTTAAGGCTCGACAATAACAAATCAATAAGCATTTCCAAAGCTAACTTATGATGACATCATCTCTATCACGATCTTCCAGAGGAAGAGAGAGAAGTCTCAAAGTAGGAGCACACTCCGTAATTTGCTTTATAGTAACAGGAGAAGCGTCTGTTCCTCGCAAGTCCAAATACCGCAACTTTGGGAGGATTAGAGAAGGGAGAGGAGCAACAGCAGGCCAGTGGGCAGCAGGTCCGTTGCTTGCAACGAGCCAGGAGTCGGTTGGCGGCAGGGACTGAGAGAAGTCAATAGGGGACCGTTGCTTGTCAGATAACTTGCAGGGATGCAATTGAAGTGACATGGAGCTCGAACAGTGATGGTCCACACTAACGGTAACGAAGCTCTGAAAAAAGTAACAATATAATTATTTAAGCTACAATAAAACAACGGAACAGACAAATAGAGGTGTTGAGGATTCGGTGTTATCCTCTGCAACCATCACCATAGACATCCAAGAAATGCCTATGATTTCCCGATAGAACATGGCGGCAAAAGTATGTGTAATAGCTAAAAATACAACGCATGTATTGGTAACTAGTTTTTTTTCAGAAAGTTATTTTCTTTAGGAACCAGCAGCGGAGGTCAACTGATGACCAAAACTGTAACAACCTAACAGGTCAATGCCAGTTTACCAAAACATACCTTGCTCGGTTATCTAAAATTGCACTGCTCTGTTCAATTGCGAGGAATCATTATTATTATCAAAACTTTACGGCCGAGCCGCCACGGACAGGTAGTATAACCCAAATGAAGCTCTTCGCAACACCGGGAAGCCCGAAATGCTGTTAAAGAAAATCCAACAAAATGCCACTAACACCTGACTTTAACACCTGCAGGCCAACTCGACCGAAAGCCGATGCCGGCAATGAATTCCAAACCCCAACAGACAAGGGCACAAAGCACCGACTGAACTGACGAGTTCTGCATCTAACACTCTCCAAAGTGAAGGAGTGCCCGTCAACCGCAGCACGTGTAATCTTCCTTGAGACCTTGAGGGCCGGGATAGAAAAATACTACCAATGTCTTTCATTGGTATAAACCTTATAAAACATACAGAGTCCGGCCACCTCTCTCCTACGGGACAGATTCACCAGATCATTTTCTGCCCACATTCGCAGGCTGAACTAACTAGTTAGTCCAGCAGACACAAGTGACTGTCGACAGCTGAAGTCTAGACCGGTGAGCAATACTCCAATCGTACCGCTCTAGCCAGTCACTTAGAACCGTAATGCTTTACCCACTAACATAAAGCCATAATGTTTTCTTTAGTACCTAGAACGATAATCTTCTCTCAGTTAGTTAAAAACCGTAATGCCCAATCCAGTTATCTAGCACCGCAATGTTGGAACCCAACACCAAGAACTGCAAAGTTCTGTCAAGTTATCTAAAACCAAACTGCTTTACATAATAATTTTGAACTGTAATGCTTTACCAGTTATTTGGAACCGTAATGATACATACAAGGTGATCAGGATGACCAACCTATTATTTTACACTTTTCATCTTCCTACCAGCTACAACGTATCCCAGAGAAGTAACATGGTCTCTACCTGATCAATAGAGTGCTTCTTGGCTTTGGACTTTCGGAACCAGCGTTTGGCGGTGTGATATAATCCACGTTTTCTGCATTTCTGGCGCACAGTCAGTGGGGCAGGCGGCAGTCTCTCTCCCAAGAGCCACCGCGCTCCGTTGTCAGTAATTTTGCAGAACGACAAGTCCAGAACCTGCGCAACAGCATAACTTGACTGAAGAATATCTCCATAGATAATCTAATGCTACAGGGAGCTTGTTGTCACAGTCTAAATTTACTCTGCGAAAATTTATTTGTATTTAGCACATTACAGGGCTAAAGTATCCTCGGGACAGACCACATGAGCAGTAGCTACAGAAGGCGGCAGTGACTGGGACAGTTCCATCGAGATAAACGAATGGATGGGCCACGATATACTTGACGACGCCCTTGCAGACTCATTTAGTAAATCTGAATAACATGTTTTAGAATTAACATAAGGGACCAAAAAAATCTGTCTTATCGCCACGCTATGAACGCATAAGCAAGAAACACAAATTCAACAGCATAAGCCGTAGGTGGGAGACAGTATCGTTTCGATTATTTCGATGTTCTTATAGACTCACGGTCATCGCGCACTGACTACCTCTAAATTTTTAATTTTTGCAGATGAAACACATTCTTGTCCTCACCGCAAACAGTTTGCATCTTGTTTGAGGTTCCTATGTTTATTAGAAAATATTTAATTGGAATTTCATCGATGAGCTGAGCTGCAGACCTATTTGTGATTTCGAGTGGGTCGTCAAGGAGAGTGTACACGTGTCAGCTAGGGCGCGTTCGACTGGGTAGCGAAATTAAGCCTGTGACGCCTGACTTGTCCGCATCTTGAGACAGGTGCCCCGGCTTCGATTTGTTGATTCAATTTTCGGGCGTTGACTCTCAATGATTAATTACTATTTCAGTCTGCTCAACATAATTGGGTTGCTTCTAACACCTAGTTACAACACGATTCAAAGTGTCGAAGCTAACGTTCCTATCTGTTCATCCGGACAAGTCAAGAGAGCTTGGCTTTGATCGACTTTGACGACCCAATCGCACGTGCCGCTAATCTCATTGGCTATAGCGCTTCTGAGTTTGGCAACAAGTGTTGATTTCGCTACTCGGGATCGAGCTTCAGACGTTTAATTATCCCAGATCAATTGCAATGAGACAGCATCGAGCTCCTAGAATTGTTTCAGGAGTAACCAGTTTGGGATTAGCGCCTGAAGCTTCATTGTAAGTTGCTAAACCAAAGCACATGAATCAAGTTTTGGACAAGTTACGGGTAATGAGGTGAGCTCATCTCAGGTAAACTGTCCTAATTAAGAGATAACGCGTTGACTCGCATACCTTCTGCTTCGCGGTGACTTCATGTTTCAAGTTGCACGATTTTTAGCACAAGTAACGCTAAACCAGGGCTGGATTAACCATTAATTAAGCACAGTAAGTACGTGTTCAGGGCATCAATGAAAAGGGGGTCATCACAGTTTCGTCATTCATGCGTAGTCATCATTCATCATCGCATATATTCCACATTAATAATCACAAATTGGTCAGATGACTGTTCACTTTCTTAGTTGAAGCAAATTAAAACCTTCCGTCAGAACAACCATACAAAAGGCAGGCTGGATGCCGTCTCCCTAGTGAGTACAGGGGCGATGTGGTACGGTTCAGTTTTACGATTTGGTCAAAAAAATTGAGTCAACATTTCAAGTGTGAGTGAAAGGGTACAAATATAAACATTGCTTGTTTGCTTTGTTAAAGTTAGATTTGTTTCAATTCGCTGGATAAATTTTGCATAATTTATTATTTTTATAATTTCAATTAAGCATAATATTGGGCATTAAAGTCTCGAGTGCGTTGGGCCTCTAAAGGGCTTCATCCGGCCCTGCGCTAGACTACAGGTACTGTAAAATGACTTGTGATTCCGATATGTTATTATAAGCGCGTTTATACCAGGCTGTCTTATTTTGCTACAATGATTCTTCGTCCTATTGCATCCCAAAGGTAATAAGCTTCTGTAGCGAAATAGCCAAGCCCGGCATAAACAGGGCAAAGGAAGTTCTCGTTATTGTAAACCTATTCGTCTATCAATGGAAAACATAATTATTAAGGTAAAAACCACGGAACAAGGTATCAATATGCACAAGCGCGAACAGCTTCATTAACTACATTCTGTATATACCCAAGAAATCGTAAGATTACTTCAGTTCTTCATTGGGAAGAAAGAACCACTCTAGCTCTTCATTATACTGAACAGTCTTTTGTTTACAAAAAAAACATTATAATAGCTTTATTAAAATGCCATAGCTATTCATTTCTAATAAAATTTATTCACATTGTCAATACCTGCCACAGCACTTGTTGCAGGAAAGCAATGTTATCTGCACCTACAATTGTTCTGTAATTGTAGTAAAAGATTTGTGGCTGCAACAGCTTTGTCTTTATAGTAAAGGATAAATATTGTCATTATTAATATGTACCTCTAGCGGAGCTTCAAATATAATATTACTATTGCTACTATCCAAAACAGAAACAGCACCTCATTTGCAATAAAAGATTGCTTTTGCTCTTATATGTACCCGCAGTAGCTCTTTAGTTACAGTAATTATATACAATAACTTATATAAAAATAAGTAATACTGTACCTGCAATTGTCGGCAGTGGTCGGCGACGGTGGCGAGGACAGCATCGCTGGCAAGGTACCGCAGGGACAGCAGCCTCAGGTGCGGCAGGTGCGTCAGACAGCGGCAGAGCAGAGACTCTTGGTCGGGCTTCAGGTGCCATGTTGGGTCCTGCAACAGATCGTCATGAGGGGCATCGTCGGATACTTGAACTTAAAAGAGGCTGATCGTGGCTGTCACAGTGTGGCGTACATGATATTATAAGTTAGTTCAAGCTGTCCTAGTTAGAAACAAGCTGTTTCAGTATGTGTATGGAAGAGCAATGAATGGGAAATGTCAAGCAGCCAATGCACGAAGCATCAACTCCCATTAAATCAACAAGCCGGGAAAGAGGAAAAAGATACAATCATTGAACAAGTAACAGCATCCCTAATCCAGCACAAAACGGCTGTTCTAAGAGAGGAAAGGAAAAGACATTAATTATATAGCAAGAGGAACGTGAAACCCATGCACGTTCGAAGGTTGGTCCCACACTGGATCAACGTGCCTGGGAACAAGTCGCGAAAAAAAAGAAACATTAGAAAGCATCATCAACAGGGTTATGAAAGCGGAAGGATTCAAAGTATACACCAAGTAAAGAAGTCCTGACAGTCTAACTAATACAGCTAATGGGTTTCGTTGGGGCGCGAATCCCCATAAGATAGGTTGAGCAATAAACCAAGAACAGGAAAGAATACGATAAGTAAGAGTGATAAATAGAGCGTAAGTGAAGTTGGTAGAAAAAGAGAGATGTCTTGAAAACTGAACAAAGGCAATGGTAGGCTTGGTAGCTTATAACCAACCCGGTCATCCAATGTACGTTAGCGATAAATTCGAATAGATGTTCCTCACGTTTGTCAAAAACGCCCGTTTAACGGAAAACTGGTGTTTACTGGTTAATGCAATAGGATCGTAAGTTAAAATTTGATCCCTTCACAACGATGGCAAAAGTGCGTTAGTCATGAGTGTTGTTATGCGCTCAGATGACAAACCCCCGTTTGTGACATTGTTACAGTACACAGTATAATTGCTATAGCCCAAAATATCGCATTTGGTACTTCGTAATTTGCGACTTGAGCGACAAAATTACATCCCTAAATAACTCGTTCGTAACGACATACAAGGCACTGTGGGGAGAAGTTCGCATCTCATGAACATCTCTTTTTGAGATCACCAGCCCATGATATAAGAGGGGGGACTTTCCAAACAAAACTGAATAACTTTGACTTCTTTGAGGTGAAGTAAAGAGAGGAGCCGAAGCCCAGCCTCCGGCCCTCTTCGAGTTATTGCCTTTATAACCTACCGAGCTAACGCAAATAGGCAAACGTTATAATTACCGCGTTAAACAAAGAAAAAACACATTCAATTTCCACGCCGAATGACTAGCTATTATTACATTTAGTACACACACTGAACGGTTACATTTAAGATTGCGCAAACGTGATGTCTCCGAGTAATTCTCGCCACATGTAGTTCTTCCTTGTGCTCGCTGATGGTAGTTCATGCAGCCACCATCTGTGAACTCAGTCACGGTCCGTGCGTCGACATAAAGGATCTCAGTTTACACAAGCTCAAGGCCAGCAGTTGTTGACGGTTTTATTTATTTTAAGGCTGCATTGCGGTAGTGCAGTAAGCAACCGCAAGGACCTCTTTTTAATACTTCACAGCTCTCCGCAGGTGAAGATAAACACGCCCGTTCGGCAACTCAAGCGTGCGGCGATGAGTCAAAGCTGCAGCAAAGTGACAAAAGGAGATCCGGGCCGTACAAGACGCCAAAAAAGGCAACTGCCTTTTTTGAAGAATTAAGCAAATTTCCCGCGACGCACCTCTAAAAAATAATGGTTCCACTAGTAGTCTGTGATAGGATCACCCTTGTATCAGTGACATATATGGTTTGAACATACTGTATGTCAAATACGTCTTCGTATACCACTCTGGAATAAACAAATTAAAAGAATGGGTTTCATACAGAAAGGTCTAAAGAATCATTGAAGCAAGATAAAAGTATGTCACCTTGCTAAGAATCTTAACTTGCTGAGAATCAGTTGTACATCCAATTATACACGCTGTTTGAAACGATATATTTCTTGCAACACATTTTTTATATAAAGTTTTGTTAAAAATGTTCATTTCCTCGCTGCAGTAATTTACATGATTTATTGTGGTGTATTTACATACAGGTAATGAAAGACAATTTGCTCTCTAAGCAGATTGAGTTCGGCCTTAATTTTACGAGTCGCTCAGGAGTTTCCGTTTAGAGGGTGAAAATCTGGAGAAGTGAACACTGTTTATGGCACTCAAATTTCGAACGATATTAAATTTTATTCATTGTACCATAACACACAGGCCTTAGATTGGTATATCTTATTGACGGGGAGCTCCAAGTGGACATCTATAGCACTGCCAGCGGACCACAGTTCGTTTTACGGCTTTTACTAGCGAAATAAAGTTCGTCCGTAGATTCAAAAACAATGCAGGCTTGCGAACGCATGTACTGCGAGATCCATAAGATTTCCAAAGTCACATTCATTATAATCATGTATCTAATTGCAATGGTCATTTTCCAGGTAAAAATGCTATGTCAGCAGAATGACATTCAAGAGTTCAATGCTGTCGTTAGTTCCTATAAACCGTTTAACAATCCTCACTATTATACTCCTAGGTTTACCACCTCACTTCATCAAAGTGTGATCCAACTGCAAATGAAGCTCATCTCATCAAGGTCGCCGTGTTCGAAGTCCACGGTGGACCAAGTGCTCAATAACATATCCTGTGTTTCGATTCCTTTAATTGCGCTGCCACGGACGGGGAAAATGGCAGAGCAAGGGGAAAGAAGAAAAGCCCACCAATCCTTATATGTACAAACTAACCTTACCAGCAGGAACTGCGGCCAGATGCAACACTCCGTGCAGAAAGTCAGTCAGGTTGACCCTAGGGGCGTGAACTCAATAGATATTCTGACAGGGATAGGGTCCGAGAGACTGTCCCCACGCCGAGAGCCATTCAGCAATTATTTGAACTCAAGTTGTAATTGTTATAAATAACCGCTCAATACGTGGGGCAGAATGCATTATATTTCTTATACATATATAGCTATATAGCAATTATAACAATGTGAAGAGCTTTCAGAATTAGCACACGAAGACTATAGTCTTATTTCGTTTCCTCAATAGAATGTACAAAAATCAAAGTTTGCTAATGTGGAATACAGTACTAACAACAAGTCACAAATACCTGAACACAATGTGGAAAATATAAACACCACAAAGGTGAAATCTAATTCATGATTGTACTGTAAATGGCCCTGGAAGCCACATTTGTAAATCAGCCCCGAATATAAGCAGAACAAGTGAAGATCTCGGCATCATTGCACTTGCAAAATAAAATTAACTCCGCCTCTGCGTTAGTAATAAGTATATATCCAAGCCTCTCGATTTGTAGAAAGATAAATGAGTTCCCCAACTTCTTTAGTGAAAACCTTAAATATGACAAACGAAGGTTTCGATAACTATTATATTTGCAAAATTGGAGTAGAGTAAAAACTCCAATGCACTAGCGATAAACAACGAAACCTGTAGATTTGCTGAGACATACAAAAAATTAGCTATATTGTTCATTTCCTTAAAAACCTCAATCATAACAAACAAAGATCTCGATAACGCATGTAACTATGTGGGCGCACGGTTCTTGGCTCCCTCGGTGGTGTCTCGAGTGAGGCCGCACGCAAGCTGAGCAGCCCAGACCTTCGAAGCCAAGGTCAAGTTCTCGGGCAGACCGCATAACGTCACAAATACGTGACGTAGACGTCCGAAACATGCTCTTAAAAGCATAACAGTAAATACGGTGCTGCAATAATCTGCAGTAAGTAATTATTTCCACTTACACCAGCTTCTAATGGCCGGTTTAAACGTTAGTTTTTGCCGTACTTTCACACTTCGCAATGGCGATAACACACGCTAGTCAAAAGAACAAGTATCGTTATCTTTTCGTCCGAACGTTATGTTGAACTCATGTAAACACATCTCTGAGATTGCCAAGAAATAGGGTAAAAATGTTTACCGTGAGTTCAGTTTACTCCGCAAGTGCCGTTAGTTAACTTTCGGACATCTCATTATGTCTTGAGGGATTTATAACTCAAACTTCTTTGCAAATGTGTGCTGTTTAAATGGGCACATCCGCACACTCGGACGAAAAGATGACGATACTCGTTCTTTTGACTAGCGCGTGTCATCGGTATATCAACAGAATGTTGCGCCGTGTCTTCTCTAACAAAATTTCGTGTACACTAGAAAATTTATTAAAATGTTAGCCGCCACGTGAGTCTGTTGGCAGGCGTCACTAGTCAAGATTTAGATGTTTTTTTAAGGTTGAGTGAATTAGAACTCAGAAATTTGTGAACTTGACTGCCGCTTAAGTAAACTCAGCAACACATTCGAACACTGTGAAGGTTGAACGCAGAGCAAAAGACTAACGTATGAAATGGCCTTAACCTTCTTAAGACACAGTGAGAATATCCTATTGTCAGAAAAAAAAACGTTGAAAACATTTGCAACGATCCGATTACTTAGTGCAGGAGCTTGCAGCTTAGTTTAAAATTACGAAACATTTGCAATAAACGAAAACTTTCTATCAGAGTGGCGGCTATACCAAACAGAATTTGTAGCGTATTTGTAATGTTTTAGAAAAGAATTCACATTAGAGGGGCAGACACCAACGGTTTGATCGTTTTAAACGACTGAAGCGACTAGACCCGCACTTCTCTTCACCAAAATTTGATTTATGGGAAGGGACGCAGTGGAAATACATTTCTATTAGAAAAATAAAGAACCAGAATTATTGAAAACGCCATTGTATTAATTGAGTTTATTGCACAAATAAATAAACTTAATTAGGAAAATGACTCCATTTTCTATTGCTCATTAGCTGTCACTTCTACAAACAATGTGACTACAAAATAAAGCAGACTATCGTTCTTCGTAATATATATTCCTATAGCTGTACCGTAGTTCATGAAGTCCCAAATGGTAATTACAAACACTTTGTTTTTACGGGCTAAAATAGCTAGCTCATCGCATCAGTGTTAAGTAACTCGCTCTTCAAATATGCAGAGTTAGCGATAAAAATGTTGGATTACCAAAGTTCTAAACATTACACCACTCTAGGTGTAGTGCTTGGGCCACATTATTTAATACACGTTCAACTTGCACGTCGCCCCAATGAACCCGTGAAACTCGATAGTATGAATGATGTCAGAGCTGCACGTCCTCTCACGAGCTGAATTCCAATGTCGTTCGACGAAAGTAATGTCTACAGTCAACAGAATTAATACTGTACTGCAGTACTGTCATTGCAGTGGTAACTTTGCTACCCCTTTCATTGCTTATGAACGTTTGCTGATAAGTTGGGCGTCCGGCTGCAGCATAAACGACAACATTGAGACTGCACGTACTGTTGACACACCAAGGCAGTCGTAGGGGCGACTGCGGCAGTACCGCCAAATTCTTGGCACCAGCCCCACTGCACGGCTGCGATTTACAAGCAACGCGAGAACTGATCGCGTCCCTGCTGACACTCGCGGGTTTCTAGACGCGACAGCGGGTGTTTGATAAGCCGGGGACACACGACAGGCAAATGAAAGAGTTTCTTCAGCTGTTTTGTTGAGCTTTCTTAAGCAAACAACTGTGTGTCCACCATAGCAGTTGTTAAAATATAAGCCGTCAAGTCTGTTTACTCAGCAAGGGTCACTCGAGAAATTTCGGACACCTATGCAAATTTGAAGGAAATTTGAAATCTGTGATGCAATTGAACTAGAAACAACAGCGCATTCAGAGGAAACTTGTTATTTCAACTATGGTACGAAGCTGCCGTCAGAGGATGGAGATTCTAATAAACTGTGGAAGATAAATCCGCATTTGTTTTACACTCAATGACGTTATGCGCTATGGCTGATATTCAGCCGGCACCACGCTGAGAAACCAGAAAATTACTGAGGCGGGTTCTCCCTACGCAGTACAAGGCGTTCGAACCAAGTGTCACCAGCAAATATTCGATAATCGCTATTAAGAACTGCGGTGACTTAGTGAAATAATCTGTCGTTTCTAAGGTAGCAACAAAACATTCGCACGCTTTCGTGAATACGAGGAACAAAACTTTAACCTGAACTCTACTTCAGAGTCCTCATGTGCTGTGATCAGAGATCACTGTGGTTCAAGACTCCGCAGTCCCTGCAGACGTCTCACAAAAATCGAAGGAACTTTTACGGGTAGAAAATTTGTGGGCCCAAGTTCAGGCTTACCCTACACGGAGAGAACTAAGCAAGAGAAAAAACTTCAAGCGGACGTGAGGAATAAACTTCAATAAAAGAAGTGAAGTAAAGCAGGCACTTAAAAAGGTGCTAAGTGGGCAATAAAGATATCTCTAAAATTCCCTCTTAGACGCCCCTGCGGAGTGACTCCAGAAAACGTATTCGAACTAACAACCAACGCACCACACATTATGGGAGGGTTAATTAGATGACTTTAGTAATCCCATAAATTTTGCCTACGCAATTATTCTTAGGAAGTATACGCCAAACAGGCGACAGTGTCGCCCTGCCTCTGTACCGACGGGAGACGAGGTCGCCTTCGTACCCCAATGGGAAATGTTAAGGCAATTAAACGATACCACTCACTGTATACTCATTGACATCATATTCATGCTTATGATTTTCCCATAGGGGCCCACGCCAGGCTCCGTGCCCGTGACCCTGCTGTAGCGTAAAGTTATGCTGAGCTGCGAGTTGTGAGTTTCTGTTAGGGCTCTACATAGTTTCTCTGGAGAAAAAAGAAACTGAACTATCTCTAAGGATTAAAAATTTAAAGTAACTACGTAAAAGATGAGCACGCGCAACATTTTAAAGCAATGATACGCTAATTCAACATTTTTAAACGTGTGGAGTCTTAGCCTGCTCTAAGTTAGCAAAAGGCAATTTATTATGCAGACCCTTTAAAATGGAAATATCGGCACAGTACATCAGGAAGTTTTTGGTTTTCTTTTTCTCTAGTTGTTTTTATAGTTACAACATACCTGTGCACTAACTTACTATTCACATTTTAAATGTTTGACACTTATCTTGAAAAATAAGTAAAAAAAATTGGATTTGCATAATCAAAGGTAACGCACTGTATATCTCCCTTGCTCTTTCTTCTGTGATATCGTTCTGCTCGGAAACGGAGGCTTAAACTTCCTAACTATAAGTACAAAATGACAAACACCAATGTAGTGAAGTCGTAGAGCCTTAATATGATAGGGTTACAATGTAATGAGCAGCAGAGAAACTGTATTCGGACACCCGATATTTAAATCGAATGAAATATGACAAAAATATGTGAAGGAAGTCCGGGCGACACAAGCAACACTGCGTGACTTCTTTCTTGACTTGTGGCGAGCATTGATGCGAATCAGAGCGTGCGAGATGCTTTGTTTGCATCGAGTGTTTGAATATGGCTCTGTGGTGCGCATGACCTTGGCGGTCAAGCGCACCACTGGAGCTTTTATTATGTATTGACATCATTATGTATATCAGTTGAAGCCTCCCTAGATACTTCCTCTCAAAGTACAGGAAATATAGTACTGTAAGTAGGAAAAATAGGGAAGCCACCCATGGGGCGCCGGGGCAACACGACGTCAGAAAAAGAATTAAAAGGAATAACAACAAAGAATATAAGCAAGAGAAGGAAACAGAAATGAAGTAAAGTGGTCACGAACGCAAAAATGTTCCGAAGGTATATAATTATAGCAAATCGACGGATCGACGGGGGTTCCTCTGGCAGTAATTCTCTGAAGCGCTGAGTTTATAGGAGGTTTAAACAATGAGAAAAGTGCCACAACCAACGTGCCACAGTGCTAGCACGCCTCCCTGTGCACCAACGGAGAGACCTGCACACCAAAGCAGCTAGTTTTTTTTTTTTTCATTTGTGGCGCTGGTTTCAGGACAGCATGTGGCTCAGTATTAATAAATATTTGGAATAAGTAACAGCACACCAGGCATAAGCGTTATTAGGTATATTGTAGGGGGCTCAAGGCTCCTTAAACCCCCTAAAATAATCTTAATCCTGATTTAAATAAGCATCTATGTACTGAAATGGTCCAGTCTTGTAGACACACGCTCCAAAGGCTAAGCCCCCTCCCCGTACCTCTCCATCTATAAGTGACGTTGCTACACCCAACATAGATGTAGGTCTACACAACACCACGTTTCACCAATACTGAAGAAGAATCAGCAAGCATATAAGGCGAGAAATAATAGGCACTTAATTCAATGATCTTTGGGCACGTGAAGCAACTACAAATAAACTACAGAGATGCGTAATAGTCATCACGCGTGTTTTTGGACATGTTTCTAGCTAGGGGCTTTTTGTAAATTATCACTAAATATACTTGATTTCCTTTAATTATTAATCTTGTCTTACTCAGACTGCACTGTTTCGCTGCAATTCTTCTATTTTATACTTCATTCCTAGGGGAGAAAGAATCATTGTAGCCGGATAACAGCCTAAAGCCCAATGCAGACGAGAAGCAAAAACTGCCGTGAGTGGCATTTCGCCAACGCATGCTTTATAGTCTGGTAAAGCATGCGTTGGCGAAATGCCACTCACGGCAGTTTTGGCTTCTCGTCTGCATTGGGCTTTAGGCTGTTATCCCGCTACAATGATTCTATCTCCGAAAAAATTGCCTGAGAAGCTAATTGAGCAGGAAAGGTCTATAGGCCTGTCATTTTCGTCGCGTTCAAGCCACTCGAAGCAACTTACACTCCAGTTTTCCTTGTTAACTTCTCACTGCAACGGCATGTAGAGCCTGTGTTTTTTTCTGAAAACTTCACTGTTAATGACTGCCACTTCATCTGTACTGTGAAAATATCATAGGAATTTGCATCTAGGTGCAACGAAGGTAGCCAGCAGAAACGTAAACTTGTCGAAATTTTGTGTAGGCATAAGCCTCAAGATTGTACAAAACACTCAGTCGCTTAGTACTATGTAAAAGAAATAAAAAATGGAGGATAAACGAGCAACAAATTCCTTCGGGTTATAAGTTACATTTCTTTTTTATGCAACTGGTTATGATTTTACCCTAAAATATTGCAACCATGAGCACATTTCGCTGCTGCGTGTGCATTAACATGTCGCGGCATGCTAGATCTATCGACAATATTGTTGTTCGTCTGCGCACGGTTAAATTAAGATAGGGTTAACCGATTGCCGAGTAGAACTTGCACAACGAAGATACTTGCTTGGTAACAGTAGTTGCTAGCGTCTGATTAAGATTAAACGTAAAAAAGAAAAAACCAATTGCGTAGGTTATGAAATGGCTGTTGGGACGCCAAGGAATCTGCATTGAGAGAGCCATCGACCACACGATACTTGCCTGCCAGCTCAGAGGTGCAAGTGAGGCTGTTCGCAAATTATTAAAACTTCGATGAAATATTCTTCATTTAGCAGAGTGACCTCAAACAAGAAATAAACCGTTCTTGATGTTACAAAAAAATGTGTTTATCAGCAAAAAACGCAAATTCGTAGCTGGATATCAACTGTGGACGACAATAACTGGAGCTTTGAACACCAAAATTATTTAAAATTGGCTAAAGTAAATTTAGCAATTACCAACGGCCAGTGCTTATGGATGCGTGATTCTTTCCAGTATACATTCCTTGCGTCTCCAACAACAGTGTACTTTTTGTTTTAGGCTGCTACGTTGATAGGAAAATACTTTTTTCGTGATCTTATTGACTAGTCATCGGCCTCACGTGCGAGGAATGGATAGTCAACTATCGTGTGGCCTATGGAAGAGCCAAAAGAGAGAGGCAAGCTTCAGTAACATGTGGAGGGGCTTCCCGCACCTATGGGATACGTGTATGTTGGTGGTTACAATGGCAATTATGTGGGGCTGAGTGGGGCTTGGCTAATTACTGGAGGCTCAAGCTCCACCCCCCTCCCCCACCTGGCATAGAGATGCCATTAGGGCTCCGAGAGAAACAATTACCGAGTACTTTTCATAAGTAACAATTAATGAAAGGCAATATGTTATCCGGAGACGCTTTCTGTAGCGAAAAATATACCCTGCTATGTTTTTTTCTCACACTGGTCCGGAGAAATCTGTTCCAAATAAATTTCTCGTAGTTTGCCTATACAATGCACCCATCGCGTGCTAGAATATATAATCGAGACGATAAGGAAGACGAGTACCACAATTGCAATTAGTATTAAGCATTGAGCTGAAAACATCAGGGCCGTAATGACGCATGCGGTCGGTGCGTGAGCTGAAGGCATAACCATGCAAGGGCTGGGATCACCAGACGCATCGTGTGTGATATAAGCTATAGACAGCTACTGTAATTATAAAGGGTAATTTCTGTTATATTTAACTGTTTTTACCGTAATTTTGTGCCGATGCTCAATTGGTAAATACATCGTCTGCGCCTGCTGAGAGGCGCATAACATCTCATGGGGACGCCTAACATTCTGGTTTATACTTTTATTTGGGCTCTCGGACGCATGTTATGTTCGATTTTTAGAGCAGCAGAAATTGTTATGATATCTGTCTACTCCGTTGCCACATATACTGACGTTGGATACACGGATTTTTCTTCTAATTCAAAGCAATTTATTTCTCTGAAATATTGACGCGCTTTGCTTTAAATATTCTGGTCATAATGTGTGCCACATATGGTAAACATGGCCATAGAAGTACCATTACCACATTTACATGTATTCCTGGACTGGCGGCCAAAGTGTTAATATATACCAACCCATTCTGGGATTGTAAGTTAGAAAATGCATGATTTTTTTACTAACAAACCTTACTTTCTACGATTGCTTTGCACAAATTTAATAAAGTAAAACGTTGTAAATACTGTATACTGAGCGGAAGATACAGTTTCCTACAGCGGAAAGGAGTCGCTTGATAAGATTATATTAGCCGACAGAAACGCAGCAATTATATGACACCTCACGAGGTGCTAGACACAAGACTGACAGATACGAGAGATAAGGCGACGTTATCAGAACACGAGGCACCCAACTTCCGTGTAATGTTATATCACCTAATCCTAAAAAATCTCTTGTTCCCATAAAAGATTAGTAATTAATCGACACGGCAGTCAAATCAAATAGGTCATTTATACTTACGTAAAATACAGAAAACTGAGGGGTTGTAGTTATTCGTGTAGTTCTTTCTAAAGAATTCAACTTCGATATGAATTAACACTAATCAAATGTCACCTCTATGCTTGGTTGAGCAGTATAAAAATAACTGTTTTTTTTCTATTTGAATAGAATGATTCTGGGCACAGTTTTTATTGGCATTTCATTGACAAAATAACAATTATTTCAAAACTAGTTAATTCCGTATGACGCATTTCCTGATCATTTCACTAGTTTCATGTCGAGGTCCAATTTTTAACAAAACAATCAATTGACAGACAAGGCGTTGGAAAACGATGACACTATATACTGGAGCAAAACATTGCAATGCCGTTCACAATACAGCGTTTATGAGTCAATTGCACGGGTAAAAGGCTAAAGGTTACCTATCCTTGTTGAAAAAAATATATATAAAAACAACGTTGATGCAACACAGTGTTCCTGCCCAGCACCTACTGCATATATCCAAGGCCCCCCGGATAGGGCATCACTATAAGAGAAGTCTGCGAGACTCAAGGGCGCAGTGCGGCCTTCGTATATATTGTGTGGGTGCGTCTCGTGCGCATAATAATTGAGGAAGATGCGTTAAGGAAACCTCAGAGTGTGATGCAACGCAGCGGCAGATGGTCATATTACCACTGGTGACCGCCACGACAGTACGAAGAGGAAGATGGTGATTATTAGTGACATCATTTGAAAGCAAAAGACGCATGGACATGCCGAAGGTGACTCTGCCGCTGGGAACAGTGAGACAATACATGTATGACGAGGAAGATGGTGACAGCCTTTGAAACTTAAGACTGTAAGGACATGTCGATCGATGATGACTCTGCCACTGGTGAATAGTGCGTTTGAGTACGGAGAGGAAAATGGTGACATGACATTGCGTGAATACTAACATAGGTACTTGCATTGCCAAACGCAAATCATGAGGCTGTCTAGGCCCATTCCTACAATAACAGTGCTTGAAAATTGACGCTATACAAAAACTGAAGAAGCAGACGGTGATATTATAATTTTTTCATCACTTGTAGCAAAATAACACAGTCTGGTATGAATGAGAGTAAATCAGTTAACCATGCAGACGCGTATTGTGCACATTTAGTTACACCGCTACAAGTGATTGACAGAACTGTATGGAGTTTGACAATAAGAAGCAGGATTGCAGAGTCGGAAGGTAGGAGTAGGAGGAACGAATTCGACTCGTGGGATTAGTGGGCGCCCGACTCCCACTCTACATACCCAAGAGTTCCGACTCCGACAACTAGAGTCTAGAGAAAAGTAAGCTGTCAATAAGGTAAAATTAATTTTTTTTAAACTCCAATTCCTGGATCAGCTGGTCCTGGATTTCTGTTCCTTGATCCTAAAAATCTCCCACTCCTTACAGCCATTGAAATATTTTTAATAATTCTGCACGACGGAGAGTAAACTTCCTAGCGCGTCTGAAGAAGGAATTACATTCAGGAGCACCAGACTCCGGTGGTCGGTGACGTAATTCACAGCGACACGGCTGACTAATCTCAGGGCAGACCAGCTAATGACATCAGCATCAGACCAACCGCACCACAACAGAGCACGTCCATCAATAGCCTGCGTATCCTGGGAAATATTCGATATAAGACGAAGCGAATCGTATTGACCCTATTAAAACTAGGATGTGCTATTTTGCTAGAGCTACGAGGGTTTCTTGTCCTTTTTATTACCACGAGACGAGAAGTTACCACAACTTGGTACACATAGGTAGGGTTAATTACTATATTAATTAAAACTACGCACCTGGGCGTCTAAGGTCAGAGCAAGAACAAATCATTGGAGTACTTATAAATCAAAAGACACCCCAAAGAACTGCTTAGGAAATTATTAAAAAAATCATTCATGCTGACTTCAACGCCAGAACATAAAACGACCATTACAAGACCCCTGCAATGAATTCAATGCCAATGCAGTTTGAGTGCTGAAACACAGACTATCAAACAACACAATATATTAGTAGAGGCTACATGTAAGCTCAAGTGTGCCTAAACAAGCGTTTCAGTTAGTGAGGAAGGAACATGCAGAATGTGAAGGGCAAGCGTGGCACCATCCCAAAGGAACAACGCGCCGCCGGGAACAGCTGAGTCCAATACGCGGGGGATGCGCACAACGAAGCTGCTGCAGCAGGAATTAGAAACGCAACAAGACGTATCCTTGTAGAAACCTGTCCCGAAGCTCTTACTAAGGCATTCATGGGTCTCCCTGGGACTGTGACTCCCCGTAACATAACATAATCGAACTGAACTATTCCTATGGCCCACGGCAACTGCGCAAAATTACACCAGGTGCGGCAGAATCACTGGGAACCCGCCAGATGCTCACACTCGACACTGTATATATGGTCAGGGTCAAGGCGCTTTAGGACCTTCGATAAGTTACCTTTGTGTCTGGATACTATTATTGGTCTTTGAATTTATATTTCACTTATGCTGATAAGGAAACGTCATTTTTGAAGACTGGAAAATAATAATAATATGCAAACGTAAAAGAAAACGTTAGAAGAAATACTAGTAAAGCCTTATAATTCCTGCATCATCACCAGGATAGGACACAACCTCACTACGTCTCTGCTAGCTCGCAATGAACTAGGCCAGACATACAGGTGCGAACACACAGACTCATGCGACAACAACCACACTGTTACCCATACAGCCAGCTTTCGCTCACACTACACTGGACTGCAACGGCAAGAATGAAAAATTAAGTTCATAATACCGTAAATTATATTACAGGCAGTACATACTATAGTATACAACGCGGTAAAATATCAAAATATTTCAAAACACGATTTAAAACTATTACTGTATACCATTATGTCGATTTATCACATTATATAGGAAGTTTTAATTTACGTATCTAAAAGCCTAGGAAGCGATGAGTGAAGTTGAAAGGAAGATATTATTTGAACACAATAGCTACTTACTAAGTAATATAGAAAAAACAAAGCCACAGTCACAACTCTTAGACAACTTCTGGCGCCATATAGACGACAATGATGATAGTTACCAACGTGCTAGAAATAAGCGAGTTCAATGAACATCAACAAGCTCATACCAACGATCAAGATGTTTACCATGTTAACGATAAAATTAACGGCGCTTTTCACGGTACGCAAATAAGTTCTATTTGTGGAATGTAGGGCGGGAGAGCCTCGAGAAGCTTAGTTTCAAATCTCAGGAAGAAGATTGATTGTTGTTTTAGGTATCGTGGGTACCTCTATATTGAGGCCGATAGCGACCAAAGCTGTTCCGCTAGCTTGCTTGCTTGCTGCAGTTCCCATACCCTGTAAAGCTTAATTGCACACAGAACGTGTTCTAGCTATACTATAACCGAACGCGTCAACCAAATACATTTTGGTGTGGATCGGCTAAGATATCTATCATGTGTAGATACAAAACTTAGTCCACTAAACTAGGTTTTTTGATCATCAAAACAAAGATGTTTCGTTAAAGGAATTAGTTACATTAACTAGGCAGGTCTCTGGGCGTACAACCTTGGCATGTCAATCTCTAGTTTAGTCAACGGAGGTTACAATGGTTACAATAATAAATTAACTTCAGCACACTGAGAGCGCATACCTCTGTCAAGCAAAGCAACGTTAACGAAAAATTCAAATTGGTTTGTTTTTTGTCATCACCAAATTTTGTTTTTTGCGCCTCTTGACGTTAAATAACAGTTCCTGTAATTTTCTCCGGGATCCGTCTTTAACTTTTCGAGTTATATTCTGACGAACACTAAGACAAACACATAGTCAAACTCTAAACAAACTAACCGATTATCATTAAAATTTGGTTATTTCTGCTTTTAACATTTCTGAGAATTCCTGAAACATTTCATGAAGAACCGTCCATTACCTTTTTCTGAGCTATGTTCTGAGTTCTGACAGACAAAGACAAACGGACTGACAGATCATACAAATACTTGTTCGGGTGCTCTTCATAACATTCCCAACAATTTCTACAACTTTCATAAAGATCCGTCTATTATCTTTTTGATTTATATTGGTGACAGAAACACGGACAACAAAGGGACAGACAAACACTGGCAAAAACATAACCTCCTCGGCAAAGGTAAAAATGTCTTAAGCACTGATATCAGGGTTGCTGAGTCGGAGTCGGACATATTGGATGGGGGGGTTGTAGTCGGAGTCGGACATAATTGGATGGAGGTTGTTGTCGGGGTAAGAGACTCACTTATATTAAGAATCAAAGTCGGCAGGAGTCGGATACTGTGAGGGGCCAAGGAGTCAAGAGTCAACAGGAGTCGGATACTGTGAGGGGCCAAGAAGTCAAGATTAGATTAGATAGGCGGCAGTAGATGAACCAAGAGGCCCATTCCCAAAGAGACACCGGAACTTACACCCCCGGCCCTCGATAGGAGTCGGATACTGTCAAGATCCAAGGAGTCAAGAGTCGGCAGGAGTCGGATAACTACTGTGAGAGGCCAAGGAGTCAAGAGTTTGCAGGAGTCGGATACTACGAGGGGCCAAGGAGTCAAGAGTCAACGTACTGGTAGGACTCAGGAGTCGGAGTCGGACTTTATCCGTCCGACTCCTCAATCATACTTGCTATACCGCAAAAGGGTGTGGCAATATATATATATATATATATACTGCATATAATGTACACTCAACAGCGAGTTTCAGTGCTTGAATATACAGTATATAAAAAGCTCGATTTGCAAAAATTTAGTGGGCAAATATTTTCACAACCTAAGACAACATAGCAATGGGCCCGTTTTACACTCTGCTGTAAGGAAGCAAAAGCCAGGGCGTATAGGCGATAGTATGGTGTGTGTCAGCACCCCGGGAGCAGTGTCTGTTCTGGGATCAGTGCCTGTCAGAGTGCTGAGAAATCCAAGTGCGGACACCGAACACAGCAGAGAGGAACAAGTCGAGAAAGAAGAGGAAGAACAAATGACGATCATCAGGAAAATTATGAAAGGGACCTAGAGTGTGCGCGAAAGAAAAATGTGTCGAAGACCTGGCTAACGGGCCAAGAAAACCCGTGAGGTTATCCAGGGACGGAAGTGGTGAGGCAGCTTCTATGCATAACACAAGTTGAGGAAATCGTTAACTCTTCTAACCGTAGACGGCTCATGCATTTTAGTACTCCATCAGGGGACAAATTTTCATTACATTCCTTGTGGTAGGTATTATGAATGCTAAGCATGAAAATATTACGTCTATAATTGATGAAGGGCTTCTTCGCCGTAACCAAACTCATTAAAATGCGATTTCGAGGGAATTCAGTATTAAGCTTAATGATATTCTAATCTTCAGAGCTTGTTGGCTATGAATAATTTAATTTTCAGAGCCTGCAATGCATGGCTAAAAACAACTTTATGCAGAAAATAAAGGTTCAATTTGAAGAAATTTCATTCCATTTTTCAGTGATTTATACAGTTTCTAATTGTTTTTTATAAGCAATTTATGTTGCCATTGCTCACATATATATTATTTTTTTTTAGTATAACTGCATGCTTCTCTAAATAGAATGTCCGCATTTTTATCACAAAGAAAAACTTAACTAGTACCTGAAGCAAGGTACATGTGATCGTTAACATTTACGAACACACAAATTACACGAATGCATGGTTTTGTTTACAACACGAGAAAACATCAGTTACAGTAAGCAGTAATTAACGATGCATACTTGAAAAACTCAACCACTTGCACATGCACTCATTTTCGGGACAATCATTTCGAAAACAAAGCCGGATTGGGAAAGAATATAATACGTTTTAAAAATCCAATGCGGAAGGTCGCAACCCTAGTCACGATATCAGAAGTGGACGCGCATTGGAGGTCAATGTCAACAAGATTCTTTGCAGCATGACATCAACGATAGCAATGAGGTACTACCGGAACCTCAGCATCACGCGCATGCGCATAGCGTGAACCCTCTGCCGGCCCGCCGGGCAAGGGATAATATGCAGTTTAGTTATTTCTATAGCGCTATACCAATGGAAGCGGATTTCATTCACCCGGTAAAGGATTAACCTCTAATTAAATGGTTCCCATTGAGGGCGCTACCGCCGCTCTCAAGGTCACCAAAACAACACCTAGAATATAATCGACACAAAAGAGAGCTAATCGGTTGCAAAATTCGTTAACTCTTTCCTGTATGCCGTAACATATACGTTATACTTCGAATAGTGTTATTCCTACGAGAGAGAAAGATGTACGGGTATTATTTCATGAAAAAGCAAGGATTAGCCCTTTACCGGGCGGCCGAGAAACGCTTTCGTAAGAATAACATTATAGAACTGATTATGTATGGTCACTTGCCCGGTTAATGATTAATAGATACTGAATAAATAGACCGAAGTCCTCGCCAAAATCCGCAGCCTGTAGCATGGCCCAACCTCACGCGACGATAGCTTGAGAGGCACTCTTCGCCGAACAGACATTGCTCGCTGAGCTCAGCGACGCACACACCACTGTTACCAATACAGTCGTCACTTTCGCTCGCTACAACAAGACATAATTTACCCAACATGAAAATTATACCCGGGGCGCATCTATCCATTTATCTGGCATCTATAGAAGACAGCATCGGATAGCAGTCTAATAATTGTCGATTGAGCAAAACAAGGCGCTTGAAAGTGTTCATGAAAAGAGTGGGGAATGGGGATGCTTATACTCGGCCAGAAAGACAATTAAGGATGCAACCGTGACTGAAAAATGTTACATTATTCAGGAATGGGACGGGCACGCGGCAGGCGATGTTGGTGAAAAGGTGCTATAGTTATCGAAACAACAGTGCTGCAACTAAAAAATTTCGGCTTTTAGTAAAGAGAAACATATATCTTCGCATAGGTAAACTTAACAAGTACCTACTAGTAAGACGAACCCCCTTCAACCTCAGTATAACATTGTTGCCACTGCTCGGTTCCAGGAACAGGAATGTGATCTTCCTACCTATGCTTCAACCAAATGAAGACAATTCGTCAACAAAGTATCAACCATTAGACTGAATTACTTATAGTATCGTGGCAGACTGGTTAGGAAAAATTTACAATGCTAAGGAAGATAAGATCTTTACAAAGAAAACACGTTTCAACCGTTGAGCAGTAGCAACATTCACTGAACAGTGAAAATTGACGTACTCGCATCTTGAAAAAAATTTTATTTCGGATTATTTTCCAATCGAAAGAATAGACACGGAGCCTGCATAAAAAGAGAAATCTGTGTGTGAACAATCGGCAGCAAGAGCACTTTTCCGTATTGGAAACATAACAGTTCCTTACATAGCCGTAGACCGTGGCGGGTAACAATTACGTTACAGCACAGAGAAACAAATTTGCCTTCACTGAAATAAAAGTGACTATGACGTAAGTCAGTCGTTAACAAGATTAACCCTAAGTGCCAGTTATTCCCAACTTTTTAAATAACACAAAGCTCGCGGCAGCAGAATTCTTGTCTGCCATTTAGTGTTTAGTGCTACCTGGTACCAAGCCTGTTTACATTAATTCTATACTTGCATTGGATAACCCGATTTGGAATGATTAACGCATGTCTCGCTGCAATTACGTTCCACGAATACAAAACAGCAATGTTAGCTAGCGAGTGCAAATATTCCAACAATCTCTGGTCTACATTTGATAGTACCTCAAAGCGCTCCAGCTCTTAGCGATACAACGATGAAGAATGATTTTCATATATGTTACATGCGCATAATTACCGAACGAACATAGAGTGAAAGCGAATGGTTTGAATAACTTCTTTTAAAAAATGATTATAAGTGGAGGGCAAGTACTTCTAGTAGTAACGAAGGCCTTGATTGAGGAGACCATAAAAAAGGAAACAGCACATAGCACGGTGTCAAAATTAACGGAGTCTCCTACAAGGGACCTATCTTTACAATGGATTTTTCAAGTGCAATAGACAAAGAAAAAGAACGCTACTCGACATAAAATTAAAAAAAAATCAACAGCAATCCTGAAATTTTAGTTAAAAACAAGAAATTAGTACGAATAAAAAAATGCACCGAAAGTGAAAATAGAACCAGTGAGTACAGGGCAACAAAAAATACTTGAGAAAATACACAACATATTATTATCATTTCTGACGTAGCTACCAAGAAAACAACATATCGTCTCACACGCCACAACTGAACAGTATAGTAATACAGTATATTAAATTGTTATTTATGATGTACCAGAACAGCACATCGGGTGACAGCCCATAATTCCAAATAAAATTCTTTCCTTCAAAGGATTACAAACCCCAAGTAAATAGCACAACCTGTATTACGTCGTTAATCTAACTTAAGGGTAGGCAGTCGCGGAATATACGAGTAGGTTAGAGAGGCATACGACAGGTACTGCCAAGTCATTGGGCGGTCTGTCTCCAGAAAAGACTGGACGCAGTAAAGAGTAAAAACTTTTACTTGTGACGTACCTCAATGGTGAGCACCGTGAGGGCTGTGAGGGGCGAGAGGCAGTAGAGGAATTGCGTCCTGAAGAACATGCGGACCTGCTGCACACGGACGGTTTTGCAGCAGTCGTCTGACATGAGTAACTGCAGCAGTCGAACGGTTACTGTGTCCCATACTCGCCCTTCCTTCAGTGCTCTTTCCTGGAGTCAAAACCAAACTCCGTAAGTTTTGAAGTGGTTGAAAAGATCACGTTATTGCAGAGTACTCGAAGAGAAATTATCAACTGGGATATTTAATAAAATTAGTTCGCTGTAACTGAAACACATGCGTCCGTGCACCGACGGACATATACCTAGTTAACTACTGAACAAAATGGTTTAAACAAGTCGTGTATCGAGCGATGCTCCGTCCAACCTCAACAATGACTCCCGCGATCGTTGAAGAGCGAGCGCACCGTCAAGGTCAGTGGGGAGAGTCTGCCCAGCGTTATTAAGGGTGCGCTGCTGAAGCGGAACCTCTAGCGAACGCAAGCGCAAAGTCTGCCATGGTGCAACCCAGCGCAGACGCTGCTGTTCGAGCGTGAACCCTGACTTCCACTAGGTGATTGCCTGTGTTTAAATGTGACATGCATGTAGAACCTTAACTGAAGGTACTCACAAAGCCAAGCATCCGAGCTGTCGTGTACCATCAGAACTTAGCCCGTTGAAGGCAAGGAGCTCTAATAAAGTTAAATCTCTTTGGATAAAGGCCAATATCGTATCAGGCTCTAAAATTTAAATGGCAGGGCGGTAGTGTAAAAGTTTATCTAATTCTGCCCGCCGTTAATATGTAGCATTGAAACTAGAACTACAGCAAAGGTATAGTAATACATGGAACAAGCCGTTCATTTATACGGAGATAGTGATAAAAAGCAGGTACTGTACTATGTCTCGCAGTGACATTCAGGTAGAATTATAACGCTACACGATTATTTTCAATAAGAGAACGGTACTTAAAAATAATACGGATCCCTGCCAATTAAAGGCGAGTAAGAGAGCAATATCCACTCCAGATCGTTTACTACATTCGTCCAACCTGGGATTCTTCCAGAAGACCATTGTATAGGTCATGGACCATATGCCTGTTCCTGTACTCAGTATATAGGTTACATTAGGTATATTGTACCAACTAAATAAACATTCTCTACCGTTTGATTACTTTTTCATTCATTTTTCATTTTGCAGTAATACTATACAATGTTTTCTGCGTTGATTTACATGCGTTACAGTAGTAAACTACACCGGTAATATGAAGATGTTAAATACAGTCCAAAATTAACTGAGAAACCTACATATTACCGTCTCCTGCACGACGCTGTGTTATAAGATAGCAATTTTTTGGGGGTCAATGGCGTGCCCAAATACAAGAGTACCCGGAAAGGAATAGAATCGATAATTAATGGAAGCAAACTCATTAGCATACTTACGTAGAGCAGTTTCCTGATGTGGGCTGGTACGGAACTTCTGTACGTTACGATATAACTTTCGACTGCAGCAGGACTGTCTTCCCTCCATTTCCAAACTGACAGACTCAGGTTCTTCAAGTAACTCGTCAATATGATTTCCTGCAAACTAGGGGGCTGTCGTGCAGAGGAACGGAGCTCTAGAGAGACGCATCTATTTGAAGACGATGACTCAGTACCAGGGGAAACAGATGCAGTTACCGTTGATGTCCCTCTTCTTGACGCGATGACATTGGATAGGTTCCTTGTTGCCGAAGGTGGACTAGCCATTGAGTTTACAGAAACAGAATCATTCGATGGAGAACTAAGAGGTTGCTCGGTGAGCGGAATTTGATTCGATGGAGAGGTAGGAAGCTGCTCAGAGAGTGAAATTGGATTTGATGGAGCGGTAGGAAGTTGCTCGACGAGCATAACTCCATTAACGTGAGACGTTGACTTACTTTCAGGCGGGACAATTTGAACATCTGCCTCTGCTAATGGTAATATGTTTCCGCTCGAAGAAAGACTTGCGTTAGCCTCAGATTGCGAATTGTTTGAGCAAGTAATTGTATGACCAGCGCCAGAGAGAGGAGACGCGTCGGAGTGTGACGGAATGGTCCCAGAAGCCGAGTCAAGAGGGACGCTGCAGTTTGACGCTGCAGCATTGCAAGCGACAACTGAACAGCGAGTCGCTCTTATATTCTCAGTGGTATTTGAAGTTTGGCTAGGGCAACTTGAAGCATTAGATTCAGCAACCTTCTCTGCACTACCTGTTGTTTGTTTTATACAGCTGTCATTAGAAGCCATTGCTGCAGCACTATATTTAGGTATTATCTCCCGCTTGATGCTTCACATCACTTGAAACTATTTAAGGTAGAATCAAGTTTAAGAGCAAGGCGCCGTAATTCAGAAAACTGACTTAATGTCTCAATACTCAGAATGAGAATTATCAGAATTATGATTTTAAAGAGAGTCCTTTAGACACCGCAAATGCATCTAATCACTATACCCTGGAACAAAAAATGCATACAATTACTGAAAAGAAAAGAAGTTAAACACTGGCGCAATAACTTGAAAGTCTTAATGATTTCAGATGATACGTTTGACAGCGCTTCACTGATCACATAGAGCATCAAATTAGAAATCACGAGCTATTCAATTTACCAATAAAAATCGGAGATTTTCGACTACGCTTCACTATAATCACCTGCTTGATTCAATAGGAGTATCAGGAGAGAAAACGAGCAATTGCGCCGCAAGGGAAGTCAGAGGAAACAGTCATCCCAGGACCACATGTACTGTTTTCCGCATTTTCACACTAGATGAAAGTATGACATCATCGCTTGGTACGGCGAGGGAGAATTATGATCCGCTCATTGGCTTTACTTGTCCTGAACTGCAGAGGGTGGCGTTGGTTTTGTCTCCTGGTGTGTCTTACTGGTGTTAGCCGCTACCCGATAACGCTTGAGATGACCAAGAAATTCATCTAGCGGAATCGGATTGAGCTACCAGCCGCCTCAAGGGTACTCGATTTTTGTTTATGCTTGATGTTTGATACAACGTGGCAAAACCAACGCTCAAAATTAAAGTTCCAAACTTGAGCTAATGAGCTAATTTAGTGGTGAGGTTTTTCCACTGCGCTTAGCTTTCGGAAGAGTTAGGTACGCCCGGGCGGGCCCTTCCTAGTCAGATGCAAGTACCAAACCGGAGACCTTGCCCCGGATGCAACAGGAAGAACTACTGAAGAGCTCAATTGCCACGCTTTTGCGGGAGTTAAGCGGGCGATAGACAGCGCGTTTGCTTGTAGGGAGCCTAATGCGGCATCCTCCGCACCAGGGTAGTCTCGCCGCTACGAAGCGATGTTCTGAGGGCAGCAAGTTATAAAAAGTAGTTACGAAGACAGTAGAAAACCGGCGAAGTCGATTTACTGAGATGAATTTAAAAGATACGAAAGCTACTCTCGACACTAACTTTAAATTAAAAAAGGACGACTGGAAGAGGCACACAGAATTAGAAAAAAACTGAGAAAAGTACACGGTGGGTTATCTTATCGTGTTGGAAGTTACTAGGAACCGGCATATGGAGCAAGACTAGAACACCGCATAACGGAAACAAAAGGAGAGCAGGCGGGCACGAAAAAATATAACCCGAAGCCCCGGGCCTTTTAAGATAGAGGCCTAATCCCAATAACCAATGGTACGATTGGAGTCACCGTGAGCACAAAACTCAAGGTATCATTAGTTGAACTGACATACCTAATTCAGTCCAACGACCTAAGGTTCACTATAGATCAATCTCTTGCAGGCAGTCTTGTGGGTTGACCTATAGAAGCGAAATGATCCAATACTGCTGACTCGACGCTTACAGTCCCCCCCACTTGAGTTACGGGTGATGGTCTTACGCCACGTGGCGTTTCAGTTTGGGGCATCGAATTATCGGAATTAATAAGCTGGCAGTACGTCATAACTTGGATGTGAATGAAAATGGTTGCATACTTATATTTCTATCTCGCATTAATATTGGCAATTTTCTCCATAAACATCATAACTTCATTGGGAAACATAATTTTCACAAGTTGGACCAAATCATATAAGGGTATACATTGGAAAATAATTGGGACTTGTATTACGTCGTGGATGTCCACAAAAGACTTAAGAAACGCTGGAATATAGATATTAACTTATTAGTATTTACACGAATCGTTAACTTTTGTTAAGAGGAGCAACAAGTGTGATAGCTGAACATCATTAGGCTAGTAATAGAATGTATTGTGTTTATTGAGTATTTATCCTGATGGTATTAAAGGGTACATCCAGGGTGCACAGAAAGTACTTGAACTTTGTCTATTATATGTACAAAACATCGTAATGTAGCTGTTTTTTATTATAAAATATCTTGAGATGGTTAGAAATTACCGTCATTCTTTTACTGATTTAAATTTATTTTCCAAATTTGCATATACCCTAAGAAATAAACAAAACTGAACTTTATCATTATTGAACTCCACCAGGCAGTTCGGATATTTTTAAGCTAATAAAGGTACCAAAATAGACCGTCTATTATGTCATGAGTATAAACTTGTTCCTTTTCCCTTCACGATGACGATCCTCTGATGAAATCTCTTTAACTGCAATGGGCCAAAACACCGTACGAAAAACATCACGCCTCTATATGTAAAAGGCTTCCGAAAAAGACTTGACCAAATAATTTGAGTAAAATAATGTCTCCAATAATTTCACAAGCTTATCAGTGAACATTCTCGCAATTGTTCGGTACTCTTATCTCTGTTTCTAGTAAAATTGAAAGCATTTTCTTTAGTCCAAGGATTTCCTACACATCCTGTAAAGCACTTCATCGTGCTAAGTATTTCCTGATGATAGTGACACTCGTATGCTAGTGGGCCAACTTCCTGACGGCAACATCTTATATAACCACCTCTTCGTGAGTGTTAGTTCCTACACCTGAGATTACAAGCAGCTGTCTTGATAAGATAAGGGAGTTGATGCGGAAACTACGTAAGCAGTCCCACCTGGTCTTAAACATTTCACTCTATAC
>LQNS02276620.1:8130240-8141011 GCA_001587735.2 Parhyale hawaiensis
CCTACGAAAAAATGTTATGCAACACCAACTATTAAAATAGCTCTTTGTACCCTGAAAGGTCAAATACTGCAACGTACAGCCTGTGTACTTGACATTTGGTATTATCTGCAGAGCTGTCTCGTCCCCGAAAGATACACGTACGTACGTTCTGCCTACCCAGATAATTTTCATAGAATGTTCTGGAGTGCACGAAGCTCGTCCCGGCGCGCGAGCTCGAACTATGATTCTGATCGACGATTGAACGAAGGGCAACGATGTTTGTATCCTTGCAACTCGACTTTGTGTTCGCATTTCAGCAGTTTTGCTCCTTAGTTTTACAAATTTGCAGCTCAAAAACAACGGGGAAGTTTGTTACACGATCAGCAGATATGCTTGTTGCGTAGTTACTGTCTGTTGTGAGCTTCGTTTACTTAGTTCGTGTTCCCACGCGTGTAGTTTTGTTGCTGTCGTTGTTATTATCGACTCTTACTTTAAAGGCAAGTTGGCAGCAGCGACCTGAATGAGAGTTTTTCAGCGCAAATCAACATTATACGCTTGAATCTTGGCTCATGTCTGAGTTATTATAGGTGAGAATTATTTTTTGAAAAATGTAAATTATTTTGATCACTACTTATACATGGAAAATTGTCCTTTTTATGAAAACATGTTCGCGTCACTTCAAAAGACGGCTAAACCCAATTGGGCACAAAAAAACCTGCTAAGGAGAAACATAAGAAACTAGAGCACGCTGAGAGCGCATACCTCCGCCAAGTGAGCCAACGGTAGCAAAACTTCGAATTGGCTCTGAAACTATAATTTTCTTTGCATAAAATATCTCGATCCTCAAAGAATTTCTTACCCAACACATTGGTGGATTTAGAACCCATGCTCTGAACCGCCGAGTTTGGCACGTAGCTACCTAACCAAAATTGCTCAAACAATTAGGCCGGAGCCTATAGCTGCAGTTGGCAGCGGAGGTTTCACGGAAAGAAACCACGCGTTGCTTGTGAGATTACGAACAACTGATAACAGTTGATGTATTGGTGATATGGTCAATAGGTAAAAGGTTAGCTCATAAGCGTACGTAAGACGTTTATGATTGAATACTTTGATTGGGATAATCTAATGCGCTTAGCTTGACCTCATATGGCAGTTAAACCCTGAGTGAGCGATGGGCCGTTTTGGATCAAATTTAGGCTTTAATAGTAAACTGAGTACATGTGAAACAAAGGAAGACTGACTTGGACATATCTTGAGCTATCTACTAATTTTGCTAGTCCGCAACATGTCTCGTGTTGTCAACTGTCTGACATTAAAGATTGCTGCCATTGCTTATTGTTGTAAGATGTATCAAACTGAATAGTTTAGTGTGACGAGCAATGTTAAGAAATTATGCACTTTTTCAAGATCCGTATGGTAACGGTTTTTTTTTTAGCCATAAACGCAGCCCTGCTTGTCTGACCTTGGAAAACGGAAATGACACAGGTCGGTCGCCCACACTCCCACCCTCGTGCAACACCACCACCACCACCAAAAATTTCCCATGAGTGAGGGAATATAGGTATATAGGTCATCCATCTCACGCTCACGTGTGTCTGCCGCAAGCGCTTCTGAACTCTAATTTTTTTACGATTAAATTCTATACAGCTTGTATATTATAAGCTTATTGATCTGTTAGCGTGCTGTAGGCTATCCTGTCTTAATTATGCTGTAGATTGTCGGAAATACTGCATAAGTCAGGATAATATTTTTTTAAGGTAATGTATTACGGAAATCCTTGTTTATCCGGTGGGGAAAGTAATGAGAAAATAAACGCATTCAGCTTCAAAAATATTACTTTAGTTAGACCCGTGTATTTTGTGAAGATATCTTAATGAAATTTTGTTCTTGGAACTGTTTTGAGACTTTGTCTTAATTAAACAGCTGAGGATTTAAAGGCGAAGGCTTCGCATAAAATCAGCAATTTGTCTACAATATTCCGATCCGAAAACGCTAACACACTTCTAAATTATATTGTATGCAGAAATTGGAGAAAGTCTGTGCAAAGAAGTATTCTAGTCGACTATTCATTTGCTGCTGGGCTGAACGTTTAAACATGTCATAAACATTGTCCCTTTCGGACTTATGTAACATTGTGAACAAGATCTGGAGGATTCTCTGCAGGTAAAGAAGTTGAGGACTTATTTGAGGCTGACTCTTAAGTGGCTATATATAATTAGCTGAAAATAACATTGGCGCACTTCAGTGCATTCCACTAAAAATTACTGATAATTATTGTTGAGTTTTCATCGTGGTGTTCAGTTTGAAATTATGTCAATTTATTAAAAGGAACTGAGTTTTAGTTCAAAACAACTGACGCACATTTCAATCGCAATACTGGGTGATTAACATTAGCTACTATGAGTGGCAATTTATTCTTCGCACTTGCTGGGATGAACGTAATACATGGTACACTTAGTCTTTTATGCAGTACTCCCACACGCGTCCTTGTAATCACTCTTAGCGTGTTAAAATAGCTAACACTTTGATCGAATTAAACGATCTGGTGACTAAGAACAATTATTATTGTTTTAATCTGAAACAACCAACGTATAGTGTAAAATAAGTATCTACTGTAACTAACAGCACATAATTTTGTTTTTTAGGTTTCACCTTCTCATGTTGTGAGGAGTCCATATATAGCGCTTCTAGGGGAGCCTATACTAGAACGGAAATAATAGCTTTAGCACAAAATTGACCATATATTATTTTTGCGCAATCAAATTTTCATGAAACTTGCAGGGAAATTGTGACATCTTATGGCAACACTGTTCAGTATTTTTACATTTTGCCGTATCTTCTGATTAACAGCTCTTTGCATTTTTTTCTGTTTTTGAGTTCAGCGACAATAACAGCTTCTTGTATATTCTGCTAAAATGGGACGTGGAAAAGCTCTAACTAACGAGGAGAAAGAAATTATTATCAAAGAAACTGCTAAAGGAACCTCTCCTGACGTTATTGCCCGAAAAATAGGACGCCATATTGACACAATGACATGATTCTTGAGGGACCCTTCACCTAGGAAACAACGGCGAGATGCTGAGCATTCAAGGGCTGTTTCTGATAGAGACTTGAGAAATATGGTTTATCAGCTACGTATAAGACTCGGCTCAACAAGTAAATCAATTTTTACGGCTTCTGGGCTTCCTGAAGTGCCTAAAACCACAAGAAATGACATCCTTTGCTCCATTGTTCTGTCAAATCCCCTTTGAAATTGCCTTCTCTGTTCCCAAGACATAAATTTTTGAGGATGGAATGGGCAGAGAAATGCATGCAGATCAACATGAATCTTATCTTTTCATCGACGAAACCCGGGCAACCCTTGTTGGACCTGATGGGTGGAGTAAGGGTTGGGTGCTACCTGGAGGCGAGTGCCATCAGCGCGTAAAACGTCACCTCAACAACAGGGAGGTGGTGTTATGATATGGGCTGGTATCATAGGAGATCGACTTGTAGGTCCGATTTGAGTACCTGATAGAGTGAAAACTGCATCTGCATCATATTGTGACATGTTAAAAGAGGCCTTGGTCCCATGGTTGGATGACATACCCTTTCGTTGTTTCGAAACTTGATTTCCATGCATGATAATGCGCCTTCTCACTCTGCCCTTGCATCGTTTTATTAACGGGTGAAGAAAACAGGCAATTGCATATATGAGCTATTGCTATATCTATTCCATCTGACATCACCATAGAGTACCTGTTACATCCCTTTTACTTTCACTTCTTCCAACCCAGCCTGTTCGATTAGTTCATCCACCAATACTACTTACGTTACTTTTACTTCATCCTAGAGTACCTGTTACATTGCTTTTACTTTCATTTTGCTTCATCCACAAGTATGTTCCATCACTTTTACCTTCGCTGTTCTTCATTATAGAACACAGTTTAATTCACTTTTACTTTCGTTTTGCTTCATCCACAAGTATGTTCCATCACTTTTGCCTTCGCTGTTCTTCATTATAGAATACCAGTTGAATTCACTTTTACTTTCGTTTTGCTTCATCCATCCCAGAGCACATGTTCGGTACATTGCTTTTGCTTTCAGCTGACTGCGTCCAGAAGTGCTTAATTAAGCCTTAATAGTTCCATCATTTTTACCTTCGCAAACTTAATTCATCAAGAGTGCCTGTTATGCCGATTTTTACTCTCGATCGCTTACTCCAAGAGTACCTTTTTCATTAACTTTATCGTCAGCAGTTGTTCTATAGTATAACATCACATTTATATTCATCTTACTCCGTCCACGAGCATCCGTTCTAGTGTTTATATCTTCGTTTTCGTTCGTTCAAAGGTACATATTTCTTACCTTTTTTCACTTTACTTGTTCCCAGCATGTTTTGCTTCATTTTATTTGTAATTTCAACTCTCAGTTGTATAAGTACAACTCATAATTTTACATGTCCTTTTCCGAGTTTAGTCATCATATGTTCCTCACGTTTTTCTTCAATAAAATGTAGTGATGTGCAGTTTTGACCGTGCTTAATTATGCCAAGTGTAATTATTGTTTTGTTTGGTATATACAACTTCAACTTTACTGCGTCTGTGTCCCTCAATTATTCACCACTTCGCACAATAATTAGTTGCTCTTATTGAACGTATCATTTGTGATTTTCATATAATATGCAAATGCATAATTTTATCGACCATATATACACACACCTGTACGTTGCGTCATTTTTACTGAATAGCAATGCAGGGCACGCGATATTAAAACAAGTAGTTCGCGATAGATAAATGGCGTTCAAATTCGGAATTTTTGTCTTGAATTAAGATTCCACGATTCCACAATCGCCAATCGAAACGAAGTTGCTTTCCGAAATATAAAGGATTAAATCAATAAACGCAATTTCAATCTCAGATCCTGATGAAACAATAGACAGAAAAAGTTGTAATGCATATCTATATAGCACTAAGCACAGTAATAGTTGTTTTTCTCATGATTATTCGTTACTCAATATTCTCACAATATTCATTATAAACTCTTCTCACATATTTTCCGTTACTTTTGAAGACTTCTGATAAAACCCCTTTTTCCATTGTGGTTTTGTATTCTGCCATGTCATCCGTTAGTTCAGCTATTAGATTACGGCAAAAATGAAAAAAACTGTTCCTCAGCAAAAAATTTGGATTGTGGAATCACGTACTTTTATTACTTATACGTACTGGCACGTACATTGCACCACTTTCGCTTATCAGTGCCTGTACCCAAGCTCTACCTGCCGATCAGCTAACTCCTGCTAGCCTCGCTCGTATAATGCCTGTACCTCGTATACAATATCATTCCTTTAATTGTTTTGCTACAAATTATAGCCATACACAAAGAAATCCTTCGATCTCAGGATAATGTCGATAGTCGGAATGCTGTACAAGACTTTGATGCTAAGAGTTCCTTACAAGAATTCCAAACTATAGGTAAATGATGTGCTATGCTTAGAATCCCTTTTCTGGATAGCTTAGAATAGAACACGAAAACAATAATTTTTCATACTAGGTGCGTTTTTACAGGATGCTTGAATTTTATTTTTATTTTTTACTCGTGAGCGTTGTTTTAAATCGTTTTAATTCAAACTAGAGCACTCTGAGAGCGCATGCCTCCGCCAAGTGAGCCAAAGGGTAGCAAAAATTCAAATTGGCTCTGAAACCATAATTTTCTTTGCATAAACTTCAAAATCTAATCATTTGTGCCTTTTTATATTAATAACAGCTTGTTCAATTTTTTTTGAAGACCCGTTCATAACTTTTTGAGTTATACTGATAACAAACGTTATAACAAATATGAGTCAAACATACAAACGAACCAACCGATCTGCACCAAAATTCGATCATGTATGTCTTTTATCATTACTAACAACTCCTATAAATTTCATAAAGATCCATTCATTATTTTTTGAGTTATTGTGCTAACAAGCATAAAAATAAAAACAGTAACAAACGAACGAACGAACTAACGGATCATTACCAAAATTTGGTTATCTACTCTTTGTTATATACCAAACAAATCATGTTAATTTCATCAAAATCCATTCATAACTTTTTGAGTTATGGCATCAAGAAAAATGACGGAGACAAACAAACAAACGGATGGACATATCTTCACCAAAAGTTATTCATCTGTTTCTCCTAATATACCTAACAATCCCTGTAAATTTCATCCAAATCGATTCATAACTTTTTGAGTTATCCTGGTGACAGACAAAGAGACAAATAGACAGACAAACACAACGAAAACATTACCTCCTTGGCTGAGGTAATTAATAGTTGCAGTGTGCTGAGAATTCCTTGGCTTGTGCGCACCATATATTCTGTAGCACCATTGGAATTACTTGCATTTTGTAATCACAAAGCTGTTTCTGACAGCGTACCAGTTGTCAATTCAGAAGCTTCGACAGTCTTTGTCTATTTGCGAAGTTAAAAAAGCAATAGAGGAGTAATTATGACCAGTAATATGATCATTTTCTGTTAAATATAAAAGGAAAAAACCTGCGCGAGCCGAGTTCCAGCTGAGAAAGTGGCTGTCCTATAATGTGACGCAAATGCTGAAACGTTCCGAGCTTTTGTCAACTGTGAATGAATTTTCCTTTGCAACAGCGGATACTCCACAACTCTGGTATCATGGCGTCAGTGAAGATTTGGCTTCGTTTCTAAGTAAATGTTATATACGACGTGTAAAATACGAATTTTGTGTGAATGATGCAATAGCGGAGATGTGCAGACTGCCCAGCGTTTTGATGCCGCTATTTTCGGATTCATCTCATTGCACGAGAATATCCCCGACCGGATATTCGAGAATAGCCAAATACTAAGATCTCCGATATCAGATCCTGTAAGGAGGTGTAAAGGAGGTGCCGTACCTACCGCTGCAGAAGATTGTTATTCTCACAGGCTGCAGGTCCCTCATTGAATCCATGATGTCGGGTGGACGGCACACCCCTTTGGAGTCACAGGTTGTGGAGGCTTTACTGGCTTGCAGTACCAATAGGCCCGTGCATCTACAGTGGATCAAGGCGCATATTGGAGTGCCTGGAAATGAAGTGGTAGACAAGGCAGCCAATCTTGCCCATCAGAACATCAGGACAACTGACTTCCCCTTGACTTCAAATCAGCAATTACGGGACCTTTATAAAAGACTGATGCTCATATGGGAAACAGACTGGAGGCGTGCGGTCATGTCAACAGGAAAGGGGGCGTTTCTTGCCGCCTTGAGGCTTTCAGTTGGCCCCAGAAGATGGGAATTCTCACGTCGCGAGGAAGTCGCACTAACCCGCCTTCGCATCGGACATGCTGGGGTTGCTTCATATCTGCATCGCTTTGGCTTAGTTGAAAGTCCACTCTGCAATATATGCAGGGTTCCTGACACAATCGATCACTTTCTGCTCTCTTGCCTCAAGTTTGCGGCCTCTAGGACTATCCTGTTTGCCGACCTTGTTGCTCTTGGGATCAGTCAACCTACAACTAGGACACTGCTTGCTGGTGGTGAGAGGGCGGAAGAAAAACCACAGATATTCAGAATAATGCTTTGTTATTTGAAAAACATTCAGAAACTAAACTACATATGAAATAGTTGACCCGTATGAACTTCACTCTTGGGCTCTCCAGGAGAAGCTGATGCCCTGAGGCAACAAATCTCCTTTAAACACTGCTAAAGAAGGAGGTGCCGTAAGGTTGGATTCGCCTTTTAATGTTGAATGAGTTGTAGCTTCATGGGGAGTTGCTCATTTCAGTGTCATTGACATACTGTGTAATGGGAATGGAGGTTTCAACTGTCGGGTTATACGTAAACAATTGGTAATAAATTTTCTTTAATGGTAATATTGTAGAGACAGTATACGTATGTCTAACATTCTGTTCTTGATATACGACCGCGTTCCAAAGGATAGGAAAATGCACAGGCGAAAAACTAGTTTAAATGCTAATGCACCCAGAAAATCATCCTTAGAATATTCACTGCATTCAATGCCGATTTAAACGCCTTCAGTCAGATCCAATCGAACGCAGATTCTTACCATGAATTCCGCTATTCGACAAATATCTGGGTAAAAATTCGTATTGCGTGGTCATGAATTGCCTGAAGTTTTCTTTTGTTTCGTTAGCTTCTGATGTTTCATCTCATGACTATATTTAATTCCATGTTATTCCACAGCAGTGTTACTGAAGCCCTAATTTATGATCATGGTTTTCTTTAGATATTTTCTTTCATCGTCACTGTAGTTGTATTTCTTGACTGCTTTTTTCTTCGTATTGTATTTCAGTGTTACTGCATCTAAATTTCATACATGTTTTTATCGCTATATACTCTAATGTTATTGTAACTGTGTTCTATGAGTATGCGCTTTTCTCCATATTTTATTCCATTGTTACTGTAGCTGTATTTCATGACTGCGTTTCTCCGCATTTCATTTCAATGTTATCTGTTGGTATACTTCATGATTACGTTTTTCTCCATATTTTATTTCTATATTACTGTAGATGTATATCAGGATTACGTTTTTCTCCGGATTTTATTTCACTATTACTACAGTAATTACCTCCGCAAGAGGTTTTGTTTTCGTCGAGTTTGTCTCTTTATCTGTCTGTTACCAAGATAATTCAAAAAGTTATGGACGGATTTTTACGAAATTTACAGGGATTGTTAAGTATGTTAGGAGGAATAGATCATTAACTTTTGGTGAAAATCTGTTCATCCGTTTGTTTACTTGTTTGTTTGCCTGCCTCTTTTTTTCTTAATGCCATTACAAAATGAGTTATGGACGGATTTTTAATAAATATACACGAGTTGTTAGGTGTACACGAAGAGTAAATGACTAAATTTTTGTGACGGTGTGTTTGTTCGTTTGTTTCTATGCATGATTTTATGCTTGTTAGCAAAAATAACTCAAAAGGTTATGAAAGAATCTTTGTGAAATTCACAGCAATTGTTAGGAACGTTAAAAGACGTAAATGATCAAATTTTGGTGCAGATCGGTTAGATCGTTTGCGTGTTTGACACGTGTTTGTCAGAATGTTTGTTAGCAGCGTAACTCGAAAAGTTATAAACAGACTTTCAAGAAAATCACAGAAGCTGTTATTATTGTCAAAAGGCACAAATTATTAGATTTTGGTAGTGATTTTAAATAAATGGTTTTAGAAGCAATTTGAATTTTGCTTCCGTTGCCTTTCTTGGCCGAGATATGCGATCTTAGAGTGCTCTAGTTATGTGTGAGACTAGATACCATATAATTAAGCAATGTTATCGCTGGAACAACCGTGTATGTGGTCTACTGTAGCACATTTTTTCGTTCATTTCTCTGAAACTTATTACACAGCTTTATTTTTATCCTAAATGATATGTATTTAACCCATACCTTAAGAAAGATTTGCTTGCTGCACGCTTTTAGCTAGTGATTCATTTATGAAATTTCATCATGGTATCGTTATAGTATATGTGGCCTACCCAAAGTGTCGGTATAGTAGGTATGTGGCTCTGTCTAGGTGCCGGTATAGTATGTGACCTGCCCGAGGTGCCAGTATAGTATATGGTCTTATAACCAAGGTGTCGGTATAGTATGTAGCATTTTCTAGGTGCCGGTATAGTATATGTGGCTTACCCGAAATGCCAGTATAGTATATGGCCTAACAGATGTGTCGGTATAGTATGTGGCATTGCCTAGGTGCCGGTGTTGCATGTGACCTACCCATTGAGCTGTTATAGTACAAGGCCTACTCAAGGTTCAGGTACGTGTAATGCCTATAACACAAGTTCCTCACCTATTCTAGCTACAGCCGGATCTATTCAAACCTATTGTAACCTAGCATAACACACACTGTAAGGTGAGCCACATACTATACCGGCGCCTTATCCATTCGCAATATGAGCTCTGTGGACTTAAGCATCTCTGCATTCATTTGACTACTTCGTATCGTGTAAACTTCTTGAGCGTGACAGCCGTTCGAAATATCCATAACACTGTAACAACAATCTCTATATCGAACTACCTGTGCATTGCATATGCGGTTGAATCATCAGCATATCCCTATCGGATGTCGATAGCTCTGTGTCCAATGACTGTGCAGGTCGGTGACGGATAACACCTAAAAATCGTTAATATTTTTCCGATTGGGTGGAACTGTGAAGTTTGTCTGTAAGCCGCACTACTACCGCGCACTTCAGGAACACAAACGAGGTTTTACTGAACTGTGCGAAATAATTTTGGACGGAACACTGATTTTTTCTCCTATTCTTTGGACATCCACGTGGTGTGTTATTGAGCCCTCTGTATATATTTCCGTGGGAAATTCTTGAAATTTTTAACCCTTGTTTATAATGATATTAGATGTACCCATGTGTGTTGATCCAATGGAGTAACGACCTCGTGCATGGGTTCCACCTTTCCCTCGACATCGCACGTGTCTCCTCTTCCGTATTATCCTTAAAAATTCGATTACCGGTGAATGATGATAAGATGAACAAATATCGGGCTGTCAGACAGAAGACCTCTTCATTGTTTATATATTATATAATTTGAATCTCAAGTCACACAAAGCTACATACCTGAACAGCCGCTAAGCTAACTGCTCTTTTGATTACGTTTTCACTTTATATGGTTAGCGTGTTATCTCTTTCATATTTGTATGCTTCAGTTAACCCTATTATGACCTAGATACTTCGCAAACACGTTTTCAATAATGCTTTTGCATATTTTTTTAGTATTTCTACTATAAAGTGACGTTTAAGTGGGTCCTTGTAGGGTTAAATCCTACTCTGACCACTAACG
>LQNS02276620.1:8152256-8163200 GCA_001587735.2 Parhyale hawaiensis
TCTTATATAACCACCTCTTCGTGAGTGTTAGTTCCTACACCTGAGATTACAAGCAGCTGTCTTGATAAGATAAGGGAGTTGATGCGGAAACTACGTAAGCAGTCCCACCTGGTCTTAAACATTTCACTCTATACAAACGCCTTTAGAGTAAATATTTTGGTAACAGTAATGATGGCGATCCTATCATAAAACGTTTCCCACTACAAAATGCTTATATAGAAATGTAAAAAGACATCAAATGGAAGCTCATAAGCTATGTACCGTCTACGCATAATGCGGAACATTATAGAGCCTTCTTATTTACTTAATTTCTTTTGTGCTTTTCGCTGTGATTTTCTTCCGTAGCATGAATGAATACTTGTTTTTCTACAACTCCAAGCACAGAAGCATGTTCCCCTGATGACTCGGATTAAATATAGATGATGGCAGCATAATCGTCCAGCAGTGGGACGAAAAAGTTCAAGGTGGCTTTCTGATCGGGTTGCGATCAGTGAGCTCAGGTCTCGTAGTCACTATGTATATACTGTATTTGGATCAGGGGCTACCAACCGGTGGTGCTCGCACCCCTTGGGGATGCGCGAGAGCCTTTTAGGGGATACGGAATGTTGTGTTATTTCTAAAAATAAACTGCAAGTCGCTGCTTAAGAATTAATAAAAATGTTGTATCAACATATGAGTTATTAATTTTGTAGGGGCGCAACAACCTATTAGAATTCCTCCAATTAAGGGTGCCAGGCATAAACAAGGTTAGGAACCACAGCTATAAATTTAGGAGAAACAATTAGGTGGTCTACACCCAATCAGCAACTTTTTCAAGTTCGAACTGAGTGACGAAATGTGCTGACGAAAAATTAACGTTCAGAAAAGAGTTGAAATTTATTGCGCATGATAACTTGGATACAGACTGAGTGTTATATATGATGTGCGCGTTTGGTGGATGTTGTAGGTATTAGGCCGTAATTTCGGGTAAGTTGGACTATATTCGGGTTTAATATCGGCAAGGACTGGTTTTTTTCTTTTCCATTTAAAAATTTGAACGATCCACCAAACGCGCAGCGCGATCGATCGATCGCGCAAATCCACCAAACGCGCACAACATATACACTAACCCACTAAAGAATTGACAGCCGAACTGTGTCTGCATGTCTGAAATTCAGTAAGCATGGACATTATCAGCAGGTAAAACCGTTGTAAATAAATTGTTAGAAAGCTAAAAGCAATGCCAATAAAAATCTATGCTTACTCAAAATCTTGTCAGCAAAGCCCTAACATGCAGCCAGTGAGCTCGTGTAATAAAAAGTGAGCCGCTAGTTAACGAAGCATAGGTCCCTGACGTCGCCTCCATCTACACTTACTCCAAGCTTGATGACGGCTAAAGCACGTTCACACTGAAAGCTTGAGCAAACAAAACTATCTTAATTGTCTTGATGAAACTCATCTAAGCGTGATGGAAAAACGAGCACAGAGACGTCCGATATTTTCTACCATTTAGACTTTACAGAACGTAAAAACCATAATTAATAAGCTCATTAAAGCTAATAAAAGAGCTAATACATTTTACAGTATCTTACGCATACTATGCGGCGCACATATACAGCCTACACAGCAAGGAGCAAGGCAGTTACTGCTTAATTGATATGCATGAAAGTGAAGGTAATTAATTGCGGTAGATACGAAGGTTATGTTGTGTAAGCCCAGATTCTACGAAGAACTTAGGCTGACAATAAATCAAGCGAGTGGAACTAGTCGACGCGAAATATAGAAGTTAGTTCCTTACAGACATGCGAGCCATACTATGTTCAGATTTATTTACTTGATTCGTCAGTTAACTAAATACATGCACGTCGTAAAACTATGTTTATGGCGCCACTCTATTACACTGACGGTCCTAGTTGAAGGGGTGGTTTCAACATAATTTTTACGCTCGTAGTTGAACACAGTATATAGCCTCAATACATTTCATCATTATTACAGATATTTTTTCCTAATTTGGATTAAAAATTATTGGAAATTGCCTAGAATTTCAGCCTCTTGACTTGTGACCCAATGTCAGATTATAATTTACAGCAGTTCGGTAGTAATTATTTTCGGTATTGTTACATCTGTGGCAATGACATAGCTGCGTAATTCGCTAGCTTTGCTCTGCAGAGCTTCTTTTCATCTTCTTCCGTGCCTAAGAACTGTCGAGTGTTTGCATGAGCGTCTTGATCTGAATACGTGTACAGTGATATTCAAATTTTCGCTTCAAATATTTAAACTATTAAAAAGTGTAATTATTGATTTACGTCACTTGTCACAACTTTTTACAACTATTCTCCATATACGGGGTTTACGGTATCATAGATTTTTCCAAAAGCATGATAAAACCCTTCCCTGTACTACGTTTGCATCCATGAGGAAGACGCCGTTCTGTCTTTTACCCAACGTTCAGAAAATAATTAGCATAATTTTTCATGGCGTAACCTCGAAACCAGTACACTAACGGGAAGTGCTATACAACTAGGTCTATTTATTCAGCGCTGAACGCTGAAACAAATACAATATTCGGCGTACTTCACCAATGACGTTTTCAGACACTGCTAACCCTACGAGACACCTGCGTTTTATTTGATCCTTTTCGGGTTAACCCTACAACGCGCATTGCACGGCGATATACGATCACATTTCATATAATATTATTCAAATTNGAACGCTGAAACAAATACAACATTCGGCGTACTTCACCAATGACGTTTTCAGACACTGCTAACCCTACGAGACACCTGCGTTTTATTTGATCCTTTTCGGGTTAACCCTACAACGCGCATTGCACGGCGATATACGATCACGTTTCATATAATATTATTCAAATTGATTCTTACCCTTTAACACCCAGCGCTGTTCAAGCAACGACAATCCTATGAGATTTCAAAATTGGTTGGTCCTTACATTATTAGCTGGAACGGAAAAGGATTACCTACCCCTACATCTCCAAATGGTACCATTTCTTGACAAATGAAACAATAGGATATATATATATATAGGTACTATTGCTTCGAAATACAAAATTTAGTTGGTCTGTCGTTAATTCTTTAGTGTGTGAATTAAACATCACTTTTCGTAAGAAAATAGTATATAGAGCAGGCACGAACAGGTTGAACATTTATCACTACAATAGCCGAATACCATCCTCTGTCGAAATTTCAAGCATCACTAATATATATATATATACTGTATATATATATACTGTATATATATATACATATATATATATGCTACATATTATTCTTGAAGGTACCCATATAATGAAATACATATAATTTTGCTTATTTCGTGAAACAGTAGCAAAGCTGCGCATTTCATAAAACAGCAAAATTTATTGGTCATTGGTTATACAGCTATCTCTTAATTTAATAAAAGTTGAAGACGTCTATCAAAGGAGCTCTGCCAAGTTCGTTACGGTTCCGAGCAGGCTCAATAAAATTAACTTCCACCAAGAAAAAAAAAACTAATTATTTCCACGACTTGTGATGGTTATTTTCGATTTTAGAGAATTATTTTCCATCAAAATCACCGTATAAACTGTCTCAAAATAAAATTGGCGTAACCTCCAGCATTAACCCTACTATTTTGGGTTATTTGGTTGAAGAATTGACGAGACCACCCAATGAATTTGGTATTTTTAAGATATAAGTAATTTTGTGGCATATTTCATGCAACGAGCACTATCAAGAATTACGAGTAACATATACATAGACAAAAAGAAAACATACAGCATCTCCTTGGCAACAGAGACCAGATACCGAGCATTTGGCTACTCGACAGGCTGTCGCCAGTGGTACTTATACGCAGAACGTACGCTACAGGAGGCCTACTCTTACACAGAAAATGGTAGGTGAACAAAGAATTCTAAATAGCTGTAGGTACTTGTCCATTATTTCCCAAGACGCATTAACTTACACACTGAGTAAATACGGGCAAATGCTATTTTTTACTTGAGATTTAGCTAGATAGTTGGTTAATAAAAGATATATCCATTATTTACATTTTTTCTTGACCAAAAATAATACAGTCAAGTCTGTGTAGTAGTAGTAGTATATAGATGTGTGGTAAGTTTGCTAGCGCAGAGATTCTAAGCCGCATCGCGCGGAAGGTCGTTTTCTACATTTTTCTTCTTCACGATATGCACTGCTTTAGAGCATAATTTTGTCGTTAAAAGGAGAAAGTCCTCGAGCGGACGTAAGAACTCAAGTCTGAACAGGTTTTACTAATTAGCTAAGATGAACCTGTCCAACCGTCCAGTAACATTTCCACTCGTAGATTTTCCAAAATACGCATGTTTTAATTAGGAAAAAAAATTCTAAACTTAACATAAAATAGTTCACCAAATCTTACGTTTTGTTGAAATACATAGAAGGCATTGTAACGGCCGTAAATGCGTGAAGAAGAAGATACGAAAAAGCGCTAAATTCGTAAAAATGGCGTTTTGCGGGCGCAGATACGTCAGAAAAACATACAACAATAAGAATTACCAGACTGAACAATGTATTTATATATAAGTACTGCTGTTACTGTAAACCTCCCTTCTCGCGCCAACTGAGATTCAACACCACAAAGGAACAAAAGACATAGAAAAGGCAAGCAAATGCGGAAACCACGGAGTAGGTTGATAGGGATGAAAGGGAATACGTGAACACAGGAGTGAAAGAGTCAAACAATCACTGTAAGGAAGCTTACAAAGGGAGAAAAAAGCAAAGAGGGTGAAGAAAGAAACGCGGTACTATTAATAACATCTTAGGGTGAGCTAGACATCACTGAGATTGAAGGTTCATATGTAGTAGTTTCATGATCGCCACAAAATGACGTCCATAGGAAGCTATGAACACTATATGCAGCATTAGAAAGCCGAAATGATCGCTATAGTCATAATATCATCTGTACGACCTAAGATGTATTATGAGATCTAACGATTTTTTATGAACCACATAGTGCAGAGCTAATTTTTTTAAAGCAGTTTATCGTATACCATTGTTTGAAATGGATAAGCAACATCGTTAACACTCTACCGTTAATTTAGTATGCAACAGCTACAAATTCATCGGATGCACAGTGAATTAGGAACCGTTTCTACTACTGTTCTGTCCATTACTTCTTCCTCACACGTAGCAATATCGCAGATTTTGCAAACAGCACTTTACAAATTATGACTTCATATATATATATATATACGGTACAGTATAAATGTAAATACATATTGTTTAGGCCTATAACAAGAGTGCATGACGCAACAGCGTATGAAACTTACGCCACGTGCGAAGCAGAGCTCTCGTATAAGCATATCCCCTGTAGGCTTAATATCTTTCTACAGGCACTTGACACATTGATAACAATTACAATACAATCATACATTTGCGGTAGTCCCGCGGGAGCACGCAGGTGTGCAGATATTATGGCAAAACGTACACAATATGTTAAGGGATACAAGTTTTGTATCGCAAGTTGCTACAGAAGATGCGCAGTACCCACTAACTAAAGAGGCAATTAAATCATGAAGGCAAGAGTATTCAAGAAGGATTTTAGACTTTCTGAAGTCGTTGAGGACTTTAAAACTGCAATATAACTGCACGGGAGCTATGCACAGATCGTCAGCAAAAATTTCGTAATTAACTCTAACACTGATGGGAAGAAACAAATCGATAAAAATAGAGAATACAGCATTCGTGCCTTGATGCTTTATTCATTCCCTGAAAAAATGAATTAGAATTAATTATCATAATAATAAAGTGTCCATGTACAGAGCGGCAAATTCGTCATGAGATTATTTGGTGCAGTATTACCTCAGGATGAATATACGAATCATCATCCTCGAGTATTTACCTATACCCTCATTTAATGCAAGATCACGTGTACCTGCGGGATGTCATAGGACTCGTATCTAAGCACCCAGAGAGCACCTCTAGCATGTTCAAAAGCTCACCTAAGCACCTCTCAGCCAAGGTGCACAAGTATACAAGCACCTTCCAAAGAGCGTTCGGTAAGACTCTTCACGAACCACTGGTATGCCCGTATTACAGAAGTATGCTCAACACAGTGCATATCAATGAGAAGAAAAAATTCAGCAGTACCGTATCTGCTATGCAAGGTACGATGTTTACATGAATTTTGACTGGAAGGCCCGCAATTTACTAAAATACGTGATAGGTATTTATCCAGTAGATTCATCGCTTGAACATCATAGGTCCAATATATTCTTAACAGAGCCGCTCAAAAAATAGCATGTTGATATTATAAAAATGTTCGTTTAGCGCTTTTGTAGCTCAAGCTGCCTACAGGTCGGACAGATCAACGAGGCACAACCCAAGATTGCATTACAGAATTAACAACAAATCTGAAAAAAACAAATGACGGCGCAGATAATTGTATTGAAGGCCTCATTCAAGAGAGGACAAAAGAGGGACAAGTAGTATGTTGACAGAAGCATGGAACCCGTGCACGAGGATGTTCCCAGACAAGGTCAGCGCAGAGGGGAACAGCAGCTCTGGAGAGAAGAGGAAAAAAAGAAGAAAGCATTATCGTATAGGAATATGAAGATGGAAGGAAGAAAAGCAGCCAGAAGATATAGACGTCTCGAAGGCCTTGCTAAGGCTGAGTTAACCTAGGGGTTCTCTCTCTGATTGCTAGTCCCCATAACATAAGTGAACAAATCTTGTGATCTAGGGCCTATGCTATCACTATACTCCCTGAAGGAGTCACACGCAGCAATAAAAACTATTCATTGAGGGCTCAGACATGATATGTTTGCTTTGGAATGCCTGCTTAAGATAGAATTACTCCTTGGTCGTGGCCTGTGCGACAGACTGCTAAGCTCGCAAGCGTTCATAGACTAGCTGTTAATTGAAGCAGTGGCCACCCGTTTTTAGACTGCAAAGTAAGCAGACAGTGCAGACTTCGCTAAGTATGGTAAAACGTTAATCCTCAACCGAGCGGCTGAAAAACGCCTTTGTAAGAGTAGCATTATGGAAACAACGGTACATTATCACTTGCTTGGTAAAGGATTAAAATCTGGGTGGATGGGATTATCCTTTTAGTATTCTGGGCAACGATGTGGTGTGTCAAAAAAAAAAAAAAAAAAAAAAAATAGAAGGAAGAGACAAAGAGTCAGCTGATGGAACCGTGAATGCCTTGGAAACAGTGCGTTCTTTCTGCACTGTCAACAGGCGTGGGTACAAGTCAGGAATGAAGAGTATGAGCAACTAAAGAAAATACCCCAAACGCCTATCTACATTTAACTCAAGTCACCGACAGGTATTTTCTTGGTGGCGCAACGCTCTAGAAAACAGAATAGGCTAACTTAACTAACCCCGTCAGGAGTAATGATTAACTCGTATCAGTAGATACTGCTATTACCATTTAATGACTCCATAAATAAATTTATCTTCGGACACGTCTGCGGTTACGAACAAACCCGCCAGGAATACACGCACTCAGATTTCTAGGAGCACACGGCGCAGGTGATTCCACGGTCGGCGCCTGCACGATAGCAATAAAAAGAATGCGGAGAAGGGTTGATATTTAGCCCTAAAGATGCCTCGCAGCATCGGCCACTGCCACAGTGGTCACGTACCTGGGAGCAAATTCACAAACTGGCAGGTGCCGCCCCCTAGGGGGCTATTGTGACTTTGTGAGGCTTGGGGAGAAGCCTGGACAAGCGTGTTCGATTTAGGCACATTTTTCCTTCGAGATAAACGAATTCACTTGGCCTTACCTGGTACGAGAAACCCGCCTATGGCGTTGAATTTGCGGCATTCGCCAACGACAATCGAGTTTCAACTGTTAATATCGAATGCCATCTCCTTTGTGGCTGCTGAATTATGTCAGAGTGGACGAATCAATGTTGTGTTGGGAGAGTTAACTAACCATACATGTGCTCTTGTTTGTGGCGGGATTCACGCGATGCAGCGCAAGTCCTCTGGAAGGGGGAAGTTGCTGGTGGTTCATGGTGTCCTGAGTTAGGAGGAGATGCGGGTGGCTGTTGACTGAGCTACGAATATAAGCCGACTTAATTTTTACTGACTTATCTTTCAACCCACATATATTTAGTAGCTATGTTGTTAATTCCAGTTCTAAAACATAGCGATGCATCAAACCGATAAATATATTATTTGGGCACTGAACTGGCGTACTATACTGATCCCGACCTTCACGCATTCCAGCAGGGCTGGTCAGCTCCTTAATTGTCACTTTATAGGCGTTGAAAACCGCTAAACGCTGCAGAACGTTCGCATCAACCCTTGAATGGCATGGCAGCTTCTCAGTGGGAAATAAGTTCAAACAGCTAATAACCAGTTCTAATGTACGGGGAAATATCCATCAATATTGTAGTACTGAGTTCTCCTTGCCTGCTTCATCAAGCAATCTCTGAGTGCATTAAAAAACAGCCTAGCAGAAATAATAATAACTCAAATCATTACCGAAAAGCACAAGGAGTAAAACTAAACCATGAATTTTTAATAATTACCCGCCAAGGAGCACGTGTTTTGCGTGCTTGTCTCTTTGTCTGTAAAGATAACTCAAAAGGTTGAGAATAAATATTTATGAAATTTACAGGGGTTTTTTGGCATGTTATCGGTAACTTTTGGTGAAAATCCTTCCATCTGCTTATTTGTCAGTAAGTATATTTTTCTTAGTATCATAACTCAAAAAGTGCTCGACGGATTTTAATGAAATTTTCATGAATTATTGGGTTAATTATGAAGAGTAAATGACCAAACTTTTCTAATGATCTGTTCGTTTGCCCGATTGTGTTTGATTTGATTTTGTGATGCTCGGTTTGCATGTTTGACTAACATTTATCAAAATGGTTGTTCGCAGCATAACTCAAAAAGTTATCAACAGATCTCCAAGAAAATTACAGAAACTGTTAACACTGTTAAAAGGCACTAATAATTAAGTTTTAGTGCTGATACAAGGAAATTCATGGCTTCAGAACCAATTTCAATTTTCCGCTACAGTTTCTCGTTTTGCTAGGCGAAGGTATCCGCTCTCAGAGTGCTCTAGTTATACTTTTGTTGTTGAAATTAGCCAAATTAACCCTTTCCACTTGAGTTGGTGAAAGAAAATAATGTTTAAAATGCTGCAATAATCTTGAATAGAAATGAACTGCGAAATTTCTACTACTTCTCGAAAATATACACAAAATCACACTTGCAATGTATAGCTTACGAACAACGAACGAGGATGTCTGTGAAAATGTGAGTTTACGAAACCCACACACAACAGACGCAAAGATTTTCTAGTTGCAAAGGAAACCAATAAAAAGCCATACAACATTTAGATGACCGCAGAAAAAATACATCATTATCGTTCAACGTTCAGTTAGCTCGACACCAAAAGACAGATAGCTCAATTTAATGGTCCATCTTACTCTTGAAATGGACATGCTTGTAATTTCTTGCATTCATACCAGGAGTTAGCGGAATAACAGGTACACTGCTTATGCCGAGTCAGGGCACGTGAGGAGCAAGCTCGCGCCACCATCACCAACGAACGTCAAACTGCAACTGCGGGCTTTTAATAAACGTTCAAAACTTCAAGTTCTTTAACGCCTTGACGACCGCGCCCCTCCCCCCTCTCCACCCTGCGTTGTTCATCATCAGAAGCTGCAAACACTCCTGAATAGTTTCTTGAACAGTAGTCTGTGCTTGTGGATAAAGTTTATACTTACAATACCCTCTTTTTGAGGCTGCCTACATTCCAAAATAGAGAAACAAACACAATGAGCTAAAATCTACCTGACTATCCTCCTTCTCCGCTGTTTTTCTTCTATTTTGTATATGTTTTGCTACTTATGGCTCTGCTGCCATAACATAAATGTTTTTAAAAAATCAAACGGAACCTAAGATCGATAGCGACCATTCTTCTAATTAATTATTACACAAAACAAAGATTCCTCTATACACAAAGTGACGAAATGACTACAGCTAAGTATTAATAACTGTTGCTATCAGTCATAGCGGCAAAGCAAAAGGTGATAAAATAGTCCATGTTATAATGAATTAGTGTGAATGCTTCAAGCCTTCAATGAACAACATTGCAACATTACGAACCATAATGTTCGAACGGCAAGAACAAAATACGATCGACTGACAATGCAAAATTTGACTGAACTTTCGACATCATTGGTGAACAAACGATCGATTTCACGACACGAAATAATGATCGGCGAATCAGAACTAAAAAAACTGATCGAAAAGGCAAGGGCCAAATTCAATCGAAACGGCGCAAGCATCAGTGCATCAGGTGCGACACGATTGTTAACGATAAAAAGTGCATGAAAATTACCAAATTTGAAAATAAAACTAATGATGATTAAGTGAAAGTACGTATACAGATACTTGTCGAATTGTCTTATATCAAAATTTCCTAAAACTGACGTTGCAACATAAAATAGAATAACGAGTAGGAAATACTTATCGTTATAACACGTTCAAGACAAGTTTGCTACGGCGAAATAAGAGCAAACGAATGATTGAATCCACCAGTAGTATTAGAATTGACTAGAAAATTTGATACAGATACTGACAGAAACTACAAGTTCAAAATGCGTTATACAAGGCGAACGCGCGCCAATAAAATATCGGAATTCTAAGTAAAAATTTATAGAAATAACTAGCAATGATCGGGATGGAATGCCCAATAAGGGAGGCCGGCCTATAGATAAATGCCTTTAATACTGAGTGATGAATATCGTGTGTGAATAAAGGCGTCTTTTTGTGACCACCGCGGGGATGATTCCCACTGATCGCGCATGATTCGTGCGTTTTTGTGACCGCATTTTGACGTGATTCTTAAGGCGTCTTTTTGTGGCCACGCTCGTAATCAGAATCACCATGATCATGATCATCGTAATCACTGAAAAGCACAAGAACGGTCAACGATTTTGTAAACAAACCAGAGCCGCCATGT
>LQNS02276620.1:8184398-8197959 GCA_001587735.2 Parhyale hawaiensis
AGGTGTAACGAAAATTCAATTTGGCTCTGAAACCTAGATTTCTTTGTATCAACACCAAAATGTAATCATTTGTGCCTTTTTATAGCATTAACAGCTTCTGTTATTTTCTTGGAGGTCCGTTCATAACTTTCAGTTAACTATGCTGCTAACAAACATGAAATCAAACACGACAAACTAACGGAACGAACAAACGGATCATCACAAAAATTTGATCATTTACTCTTTGTAATATACCCAACAACTCATGTAAATTTCATGAAAAAATCCGTCAATTTTTAAGTTATGGTGCTAACAAAAAATGGGCAGACAAACAAACGGATGACAGATCTTCACCAAAAGTTAATCATCTGTTCCTCCTGATATACCTAACAATCCATGTACGTTTCATCAAATCCGTCCTCACCTTTTTGAGTTATCTTTATGACAGACAGAAAAACAGACCCGACGGAAACACAACCTCCTTGGCGAAGGTAATAATTATTCGTATGTTTTGGGGAGCAGCGACTCTATAGGAGGAACCTGTAGGTTACTTTAGACATTAGCTAACACTTCGAGACGTCTTCATATGTCAGCCTTAAGGCTCGATCCACTAGGGATTTTGGGTAGGCAGTGAAGTATAGTTTAGTATATGCCCCTCTTCTTCCTCTTTTGAAATGTTAGTTGTGTATAGAGATGTTTAAATAATAAATAACTATATCACTCACATAATGGCGCTAACCATTTTTAGTGTACTATATGATCAGCGCTGCGGAGTCGGATGGGTCTAATCAGATTTCGCCTCCTGGATCTAGCCAGTTTTTAACTCAAAACCTGCGATCCCGAAATGTTCGATTCTGACCCTTTCTTGTTTTTTAACAAAATCGGACCGTATATTTCCAACAAAGACGAGTGCGACTCCGGCTTTTCCCCCTCCCCACAAAAGCAAACTTCAACTCTCAAACCCTGGCATGGTAAGATGCAAATGTCATAGCGTTCAATGAGACCGCACCAATCCCTTTTCCCATCAGAGCTGTCGCTAGAAGTACAGTTTGCTTTATCAGCGGATGCTCGCCAACTCCTTGTATCAAATCTTGCATTGGCTTCCTGTGCTGCTGATACGGCTTACTTGTTACCCGCCGGGCGTTGTCAGCCGGCGCCAGTGGCCTCTTAACTGTCAGTAGCGACGTGGTTTTGATTTTTGTTTTCACATTTTCCCCGCTTTTTGCCGCATTTGTTTGCATTTGGTCACAAATTTTCAGTTCGTTTAATAATTTTTCCAATCCGCATCAGGCAGGGAAGAGATAAGCCTCGATTCAATAGAAAATTGCTGTTTCAGAAAGCAGGTCTCTGTCGAAAACAAAGACTTGTACCTTTCCGAGCGATAGGTTGCCCATTCTTTGTTACGAGGAGTCGCACCTCCAGAGGCACCCCCATGGGTAACTGTAGCCCTAGCGAGTCCTTCGAGGAGATATTTTCGTTTGTTGCCACTTGCCTCCTTTCCTTTTTGCTTACATTCCCTGATGATCTTAGTTCTGTTCTTCTTCAGCTTTCCCGACTTGCTTCTCCTATGTTCAGACTTGCTATTTAGGGTAGAAATAATCGCTTGAGTTCCACATATTTCGTGACATAGTATTATTATTCCTTCCTCTCTTGCTTGCAGTTTTAGTACAAGAATTTTCAGTGCAATAAAATTTTTTCCTGATGAATAACGTGTGTCAATAGCTGAGCAGAGAGTGAGTGCTCGTTGGTAGCACCGGTTCTTTTTTAATTATTAGGCGTGATTGGTTATTCTTTCTCTTTCATCTTCGGCGTTGTTCGCCCCCTTCTATGTAATGGGGCGCAGCGCCCCCAGGACCCAATAAGTTGCCTTAGCTGGGCTTTCACGACGTCTTATCTTCGTACAAACTGTACTTCTATTTTTATATTCCTGATACTTTTTTCTGTTCTTCCTTTTCTTTCCCGCCTTCTTGCTGTCCTGGCTTGAGTGCAAAGCAGACTCTTAACTGGGTGAGGTTCTATACAGTCCTCGATCCTTCACGGGTACATTCTAATTTTCCATTTTCTTGTTAGGATATGTTTGGGCTTCGAGCATCCAAGCAGTAGCCCTGATATCTTTTTGCGGGGGTCGTTACACCGAACCGCGTTCCTCTTGTGAGGTTAGTTTGTACGGTTAGATAAGTGTTCAGTACTTCCCCTTCTGTACTGTGAGGTGAGCTGAGCTGCTTTTGTCCTACCTGCTTCCGTGTGGTAGCCCCGCAGAAGAGGCGATCCGCATGCGAATTTCTCCTAATTCCGTTTTTATTTTTTTTATCTCCTTGATATTATGTACGATTTGTAGTTCGTTTTCCTGCCAGTAATAGCGGACTGGCCACTATCTTGATTGATTTTCTGATGTGGGTGCCGTGGTTAAATTAAGAGTGTCGTTATACTGTCGTAATTTATGTGTTATATTTTAATATCAACTTTTTGTTCCCATGCGCAGTGATCGTCAAGGTACGAAATTGTGTTCCCCTTTACGTGACGTTCTTGTCCCTTGCTCTTTCTTTTCTGTGGTTTGCCATTGGTGGTTTGGGAGACTTGAACTTAGAAATATAACTTGTGATATGTTCTTTTCCCAACTGCATGTAGTATCGAATGCTTTTCATGCTTGTGCCTGGGTTATATATGGTTTTTCGCACTGACATACTACATCGATGATTCTTGTCATCCGCCCCAAATAGTGTCTAAGAGACGTGAACTCGTACGTAGTGCAAAATTATTTGATTAAGTACTTAGTAGGAAGTTCCAATTTCCGACTTCAACTCCTGGATGTACATACTGTCTGTAATATTCATTATGAAGAATAAACCTCTCGGTTCGAGCCAATAACGTACATGTACATCAGGCAAAATATATCCTTTGTTTGACACTTATACTGTAATGCCTTTACATTGCCGTATCTCATCATTTTCTCTATTCGGAAGCTGAAATTCAGAGAAAGTACCTAAAATATAAATTCTATTTTCATAGCTCAAGAGTCAAAGTCGGTTACTTAGGTAATTCCGACTCCTGTCCCCGTTGGATATCCGTCCGCGTAGGTTAGGTACCTTAGCTGTTAGCTAGGTCTACGTGACGTCTGTATTTCGTGCCCATGCACTTTGCTTGTTTCTAATTTCACACACCAACTGTGTTTGCTTTCATTTGTTATTTCTCTTTTTTTCCCCAATATGCTGTTCCCATGCGCGTTGATCCTGTGTGGGAACACCCTCGTGCATGGGTCCCACGTGTCTATCGTCACACAATAGATATGTTTCAACTATCCTCCTCTGTGATATCACCTTTGTTTTGGAAAGGGAGACTTGAACTTCTCATTAATAATAGTAACTAGAGGTCACTCTGAGAGCGCATACCTCCGCCAAGCAAGGCAACGGTAACGAACGATTCAAATTGGTTCTGAAACTATGATTTTTCTTTGTATTAACACCACAATTTAAAAATCTTGTACCTTTTGCATAGCATTAACAATTTCTTTAATATCCTTGAAGATCCATTTATAACTTTTTGAGTTATGTTGCTAACGAACATTTTGACAAACATAAGTCAAACACACCAACCAATCATCAACAAAATTTATTCATCTATGTCTTTTAACATTACTAACAACTCTTGTAAATTGTATAAATATCTATTCAGAACTTTTTGAATTATTGTGTTACCAAGCATAAAATTACACACCGCAACAAACAGACGAACGAATAAACATATCGTCACAAAAATTTGGCCGTTTGACAAATTTGGCCGTTTCATAACTCATACAAATTTCATGAGAATCCATTCATAACTTTTTGAGTTATGACACTGAGAAAAAATAGACAAATAAACAGATGAATGAATGGGTTTCCCCCAAAACTTAATCATCTGTTACTGTTGACGTACCTAACAATCCCTGAAAATTACGTAAAAAACGTGTTCATAACTTTTTGAGTTACCTTGGTGACAGACAATGAGACAGCGACAAACACGGCAAATACATAACCTCTTAGCTTGGCGGAGGTAATAATAATAATAATGCAGGCTCTACTCTTCTTTTACTGCAACTGTAGCACGAGCTACTATAATTATTTTTAATATTGTTCCTGTGCTACGTTTCGTGTACAGGTTGTTAGTTTGTAGTTTCCAGCGTAAGACTGAGCGATATTACTGGTGATGCAGCTACGCTTGCTGCTGGCAGCAGGCCTGCTGGCAGTGCTGACCATAGACCCGACTGCCTCTCAGGATGCGCCCCTCCCTACCGCCTGGCAGAATGATAAGGAAAGCTTCCTGGACTGGCTACTTACAGGCTGTGTTAATTACAAGAATTTGTCCATAGCCGACAGGTGAGGGAATAGTTCCTTTAGTGGCAGCTTACACGGCTGTGTAGGTTACAAAGATCGGTCAAGTGCAGGAGTGGGCAAACTATTTTGAATCTGGACCTCACGGACTTATAAAAGTGGACAGACGGGCCGTGGCAGCACCTGATGCATGCATATCTATTAAATGCATACAGAACTGTGTTAATACTTCACTTTTAACAGAAAAAAAATGCTGAATAGCACTGCTACTAGAATAATACCGTTTTTAAATGAATCCATACAATAAGCGCTGAAATGGGTTACTATGTTGAAGATCCCAGAAACGTCGACAGGTCGAGATAAAAAGGACTAACAGCTTGGATGTGGCCCGCGGGCCGTAGTTAGTCCACCTCTGGTTTAGAGCTTCCCAACGTAGTTGTGCATGTTGACCGATGTTGAAACTTAAACTGGTATTCTTGGTTTGTCTGTAGAGGTTACCGACATGGGTCTAGCACCGCCCTCAAAGTTTTAGGTGTGCATGTTTGGTATAGCTAATTAGTTGATTACTTTTGCGGGGTTTGTGTTGACACGTACATAAGATTGCTATTTTTCATGTGGATCAGCGTACTGTCCTGTAGATTGACCTTTCCTCCAGGTGAGGTGGTAGACATGTAGACCTGTGCGCTACTCCTAAATTATTATATTTGCCGTAAGTGTTGCTGAGACTACATGTTAACGAGTGAGTATGATACGGTATATGCCTAATCAGCTAGATATGCTGATGCTCCCGGCTTATGCAAACTAGTGTGCTTTTAAGGTTGGATTAGCTAGGCCTGTGGGAGGTTTTAATTTCGTGCCCAGTGCCTACTGTGCTTTCATTTTTATGGGGGGCCGCACGACCTCTGGAGTACCTCAGTGGCTTTTCATTGGGGATGCTGCAACTAGCCGCAGTCCCTACTGAAAATGTTAGTTTGTAAGGTTAGGTAGATTCTTTATGAGTATTTCCCCGTTTGCTCCTCGAGGTGGGCTACCGAGTGGGGGTAAGCGACTCTTCCCATGGGACTTCTATCTGGAGAGCCGTAGAAGAGACTAGCCGCACGGGTGTTCCTTAAAGCTCATCTTGTAGTCTTCTCTTAAAGATGCTGGGCGCCTTTTTCCCCTCAGAGATAGCGTGTTCGGTCATCAGAGACTCAATGGTTGGAATGTCGAGATAAACACATTCATATACCTACTGATGCCACTGGGTCTCACCAATCGCTTTGATTGCGTCATATGACGTGGGTGTGGGTGGTAAAACCAGGAACATAATAATTACATTTTCTTACCTACTCCTACTGCTTGATTGCTTTAGTCTCAATTTTCAATGTTTTTCTCTTCTCTTGCCTAAGCTCGTTGATCCTGTGTTTAGGAGAAGCTCCACATGTCTGTCGATTCACCAATCCTTTATTTCTTCCTCTCATTATTTACCGATGAACTAAAAAATGGAAGCTTAAACTATACAAGGTAATTATATTGTGCTCCTTAAGAAATCTGTCACCGCGCCTGTCACTTATTTTGACTGTTTCGCCGAGGCTTGCTCAATTTTCTACCGAAATGCATGGCTCGGTGGCCTTCTCTGCTTGCTTTTATTTTTTCTGATGAGCGAATTTACTGTTTGCTTTTGAACTATTGTGAGTCTCTAGCCAACTACAGATCGCCTCTGTGAACAATTTCAGTTTGCGTTTCTTGTTCTTCAGTTTCATTTATCAGCTGCTACCTATCTTCGTGAAGTGTAACGACCGCGCAGCACTTCTTTCTGAATGAGCTTCACGATTGCACCAAGTCTGTTTTCGATTGATTAGCTTCACTTCTTTGCACAACACAGGAACAGTTGCACCGCGTAGGACCGCCACAGTGCATGCAGACTACAGAGGATATACTGTCAACAGTAGCACTAACTACTTTTGAACTGTTTTTACGAATACACTTATAGGTAGCTACTGCCTGCAAAGTAACCAGAGGCGATTGCATCGTGTCGAACCACCACATTATATGCGAATGTGATATTTCACCAGCACTAATTCTAAAATATTTTACAAGTATGTACTCTAATACTGACTGCAAATTTCCAGGAGCCGGTGCACCATATCAGACCACCACAGTGAATATGAAGGATACGACGGATGGTATAACAACCCCGCCAGGCCCGACCTAGGCGCTGTTGGTAAGGATTATAATACTAACACAGCCGCCTTTTTGCGTTATATGTAGAGTGGTGAAAATCACTCAATTCGTAGCTACTTGAAAATTAGTGTTTTATAACTTGCTGTGACCTCTATGTACATACTTATCACAGCTATGGTTTTTACATGAAACAAGTAGCTATACCACAAACTTGAACCCAGCTAATGACTTTCTTTCTCGATATGTAGTCTGTGTTAGAACATAATGTATATAAAGAAAATTAATATTTTATGTTTTAAGGTGGTGTGTGAGTTCTTCATGAATTCATCCAAGTATGTATGTATATATGTATTAAATTGTGATCTGCAACTTCAATGTAGAATATTAAATTTGTCAGGCATTAGTTCAGAATGGCGAATGAATTATGTCAAAGTTCTTATTTCTTTATACGTTGTATACATCCTTATATGAGTGAGTTACAAGTGCTGGAACAGTTATGGCATTTCTACTTGAAACTGAGACTAAGTGTAACACTCCTGTGTGTCGACTTGAAAGGAATGATGTCTACACAGATAATAGCTACTGCTCGTGCTTTCTAAGCACGCTCTTTTAAATGCGTTATTTCCACCTATACGTTTACAATTTCAAAGCCAGTAGACTGGTAGACTTCCGTCGTAAGTTCATAATTTAATCAAAAAGAATATTTACGTTTGCAAAACCGGCAGATATCTCTGCCTTTGGTTCCAACAGCAGTTTGAGTGACAAGATTAACCTGGAACACTAACCATGGGTATGAGCTACCCGGAAATAGTGACGTCAGTGTTGTTTCGCATAGACGCAGTGCAGAGGGCAACCCCATCCTTTCAGTAGCTTCCCATCCCATTAGGGCAGTGTTGGGGAAGCATGTGTCGTCGGGCTTTCTCTGCTCCCTTTTGTGTTAATGAGTGTTTTAGGTACCACATCCCGTACCTATTGTTGGTAATATAGAGTGTTGTAAAAATTAGAAAAAAGCAACAATTCACAGAAAAAACATTATAAAAGAAAAATTATTCACAAATGGCTCTTAAGCTTTCAAGGCAACTTTCAAATTCCTGTATGTCACTGCTGAAGGGGGGTACCTGACCTAAGTAACTGGGAATCTCAAGAGAAGAGAGGTTCAGCAAGAACACAATAACAAACAGAGAGACAACCCCAAAGAAAACGTAATCTCCTTGGCGGAGGTGATTAATTTTTGTACATCGGCGTATGTGCGTGAAGTCTTTCGTGTCAAAGCTCTGCATAAAATGTGCCACGTTCATCGGACAGTACCATCCTGGCCGTATTGCAGATACGCCCCTGCTGCGCCTCCTGCCCCCCGCCTACAAGGATGGGGTGTACCAGCCTGCCGAGCGACCCGCCAACCCCCTCACTGTGAGCGAACGCACCATGAGCGGCGACACCGGCATCTACAACACGGCGGGCAAGACGGCCCTCCTCGTGTTTTTCGGTGAGTGGCTCGCCACAATAAACTGAGAAGTGTGTTTTAATTACTATCCAGTTGGGCTACCACTTCCTGGAAAATGGTCACCGCAACCGGAAAGCCGTATCATCTGTCGATGATCTCTGGGAGCTTAATAGTAAGGAAATTCCGTGCTAACTGAAACCAACCGTAGCTCGAAGTAAGTGATTGATCTGACTTACTCATTCTGGGCGACGGAATTTATTCTTTACTCTCTTGTAAAATTTTTGTGTTCTCTTTATTTGCAATAGATGTTTGTGAGCCCCCTCAGGGGCATAGGATTGGTCATAGGGTTAGGTTACTAACACTTAGAGCGGAAATCATAGCTTTAGCGCAAAATTGACCATATCTCATTTTTGCGTGATAAAATTTTCACGAAACTTGCAAGGAAATCGTGACATCTTATTGCAGCACTGTTGAGTTTATTTACATTTTGCTGTGTCTCCTTATTGCAAAACTCTATGCATTTTTTCTCTTTTTGAGGTGAACGACAATAATAGCTTCTTGTATATTCTGCTAAAGGCACCTCTCCTGATGTTATTGCCCGAAAAATAGGATGCCATACTGACACAGTGACAAGATTCTTGAAGGACCTTTCACCACGGAAAAAACGATCAGATGCTGGGCATTCAAGGACTGTTACTGATAGAGACGTGCAAAATGTGGTTCGTCAGCTACGTAAAAGGCCCGGTCAAACACGTAAATCAATTTTACGGCTGTTGGGCTTCTTGAAGTGCCTACAACCACAAGAAATTAAATCTTTCGATCCATTGCTTCCGTCAAATCCCTTCTGAAATTGCCTCCTCTGACCCCAAGACTTAAATTTTGAGGATGGAATGGGCAAAGAAAAACATGAAGATCAGCATGGATCATGTTCTTTTCACCGGTGAAACCCCGGTAACCCTTGATAGACCTGATGGGTGGAGTAAGGGTTGGGTGCTACCTGAAGGTGTCATCAACGCGTAAAACGTCAACAGGGAGGTGGTGTTATGATATGGGCTGGTATCATATGTGATCGACTTATAGGTCCGGTTAGAGTACCTGATGGCTTGAAAATTATACCTGCATCATATTGTGGTATTTTAAACCCGTTTCGTTGTTTCGAAACTTGATTTTCATGCATGATAATGCGCCTTCTCACTTTGCCCGTACTACCACAGCATTTCTGTACTCTTTGGGTTTCCATGGAGAGGAACTGATTGTTTGGCCACCGTGCTCACTTGATTTAAACTCGATTGAAAACTTTTAGGCCCTTCTGAAAAAGTAAATTTACGTAGATGGAATTCAGTACAACTCAAAATCTGTCTTTTGGGATGCTGTTGCTACAGCAGCAATGGCTCTAATTCCACCTTCTGCAACAAAGAAACTAACTGGCTGCATTGATTCAAGGATTATTGAAGTTAATAAACGTTATGGGGGTCACGTTAGCAAGTAAGATGTTTTCTGTCATTGTAAATTTTGATTGATGATTTTTTGTTTAATACACATTTATCTCAGTGTTGTTCATTTGTGCTCCTTTGGTGACATAAACTGTGATTATTTTTTTTAGTCAAAAAGCTGTTACCGCCTCTCAGTGAAATTAGTAAAATTGACAAAAAACATAATTTTTTAGAACCAGCACGATTAGTCTTTGAAAATTTACAGACACCATAAGCATCATAAGTCTTACTTTCTGTGAAATTTTCCCTGAAATTAATAGCCAAATAGTCGAGATGTGGTCAATTCTGCGATAAAGCTATGATTTCAATTCTAAGTGTAAGCTCGCCCATCGTATGTAATGGGGAGCAGCGCCCCCAGGGGGACTCTGTAGGTTACATTACCCATTTACCAGGTAAAGTGCTCGAATCTTGAACAAAGCACGTAGCATTCATACGTATATCGCTCGTTTGCGACAACTGTGTCATTTACATTTTTCAGAAGAGGCAAAAACTTTTACAGACTCAGTTATGGCGTTGTATTCCTTAATAGAACTTGATGCAGGCTTTACGATGGTAGCAATAACTCAAAATGTTCAATTTTTGAGTTACGTCACCGTTGTAGCAAGCTAGCGATATGTGGGCGCTCTCAGACTGACGACCTGCAAGCAGTCCCCACCTGTCAGGGACAATTATCCGTAGCAAATTCCTAATCGTTCAAAGCGTATGACGTACCCAGGTCAGCAAGTAGTGGAAGAGGTACTGGACGCCCAGAGGCCTGGTTGTCCACCCGAGTATTTCAACATCGATGTGCCTGAGGACCATCGCTATCGTACCGATGCCCCGAGGCTGGGTGTGCTTCCACTCTTACGGTCGCGATATGACGGACGGACTGGCTACTCTCCTGGCAACCCACGACAGCAGGTAGGTTCCGAACTGCAGCTAAGCTAGTGACTTTTGTTGTTGTAAGTTAGCGTTACAGTGTTTTTGTAGTTGCTGCTGATGTTGTTAACGTCGTAGGTATATCGTCTCCAGGTTGTTTCACTAATAAGCACGGGAAACTGTCAATTTGCAAAGTATAATCTTCAGAGGTTTCCACTGCGGTCATTGCAGTCACGAACGTAGATTCTGTTTATTTCATTACCATAGAGAATTATGCAATACTATACTTGTGAGAACTACTAGCTTGTACTTATTTTTTATGTTTTATTATTAGGTGGTAAACATACTACCTTAAGCTTGTCTAGACTTCAGTGGTACGCTAAAAGTATTTTTATAGAAACCTTGTATGCACTTCTTGCACTCTTTCCTTCCCGAATTACTGTTCCTATGTTCAGTGTTTCTCCGTGCATGGATTCTCAATTCTCCTTGGTATACTCACTACATTGGTCCTTTCCTTTTTCTTGCATGAGACCCAAATGGCATGGTCAGGGGCTTAAACAGCTATACCGCCGACCTTAGTTGTGTACATCTTAGGTGCAGCTTCGTTTCGCATAGTTATGTTTGTTCAATGGTACCATTTGTCCCTCAGCTGAACGAAATCACCCCATACCTCGACGGCGGCCTGATCTACGGTGTAGCCAAAGGCTGGGCTGACGTGCTACGAACCTACAGCAACGGCACCCTGACGCCTGGCGGGCTGCTGGGGTGGCATGACCAGGTCTGCAGTAAACTGTTATCGTCCTAAGCCACCATATCGCTTGTATCGTAGGAGAATAGATCTTTTCGTTGAGAATCTTAGCTTCGGTATAAATAAAAAGAAACTCCGTTCTGTTTTCACTCTTCAGCTGTCGGTGATGCTTTGTTCTGTTCTCTCTCCTCCTTCCCGCCTTGCTCTTCCCATGCGCGGTGATCCCATTTGGGAACACCGTCATTCATGGGTTACGCATTTTTTCCGACATACCATATGTTTATGAAGCTATGTCCCTAATTTCTTCTCCTGTTTGATCGCCGTTGTAATTACCAACGGGGGGTTACACTCTACTGTGCGGTAAGTAACAAAGGAAAGTACGAAATGTTAGTACGTAAAAGAGTACTGGCAGATTGTTCGCAGTCGGAAACGTTAGAAGCAAACGTTTCGGACTGCGAACAATCTGTCATTACCTATTCTTTAAAGTACGAATATTTCTTGCACAAGGTATTTTTTAGTAAATTTTAGATGAATTAAATAAATAAAAAAATGAAAAAGACTATGAATGCACAAACTTCAGAAATCTCTACAACGGGCATAGTTGCTTCCAGCTCTGTTATCTCTAGTTACAAGCAACGATATCTGATTGTGATCGATTTTGAGATTTACATCCGCTAACGCTAGCATTACGCACCAGTATGAAGCTTTGAACCTTTACTGTGATGAGGAGCTAAATAGCATTGTATGTTACGTGAGAAGGCAAGTATAAAGATATCTTGTAAGTGCCCGGCTGAACCTGCCTTCCGTCGAGTAGTCGGTCGCGGGCTTCTACTTAAACCGAGTTCAGTCGTACTTCTACCTTGAGTGGATAGTTGCAGCCCTCAGAAGACCCCCTATCCGCTGTGATGTAGCTAGAGTTTACAGCCTATTTGTGTAGGTATCTGTCTTTCGGCACTCGAATCTACCAGGAAATGGGTTTTTCCCCAAGATCATAGGTTTTTCAAAAAGTGTGCAGTCCTGGTAATGGCATTGAGAGTGCTCAGAGTGGCTCAGTAGCGGGGTGGCCGCTAGCCAGAGAAGGCGTGGAGGCATAGCAATAAACCTGCGCTATACTACGCTAGAAGAGCACGTGAGGGCAGGCAAACTGTTAAATATATTCTTTTGTATATCGCAGCTAGTCCACTTAGGTGGGTCATGGGCTGTGAGATCCTCATGTTATATAATAATCTTGAAAATCCCTTCTCGGGTGGCAGAGATTGAGCCGTCGTGCTAGGCTACTTAGGTTCGCACATCCTACGTTGTGAGGAGTAGTGTCCCTAACGGGACCTCATAGGATACCGCAGCTCAAGTTAGGTCGTCGGGACTTTTTTTTTTTCTTCATGCCTAGTTTGCTTTCTTCTAGTTACATTCTCCTACTTACCAATTCGTGGTCCAGTCTTCCTCTTCTTTCCCAACTTGCTGTCGCCATGAGCAACGACGTTGCTCTTGTGTGGGAAGACCATGTATGGATTCCACGTGTCTGTCGAACAACTGCATTTCTCTTATATCATCCTCTATTAGATTGCCTTTGCAGTAGCTAGACACGGGGACCCAAAATTCTTAGTGTAATAATTGATTATAATAATAATGTATTGCTTGTTCGAGCAGGCAGATGCTGTAAGATGCAGGAGTCATTTTCTCTAAACTTGTGTTGATGCTGCTGCTACCAACTCAACTAAATAATCATTTAATGTTAAGCTGATAGTTATGTTGCTATTACGTTCGTTTACTTTAGAAGTACAGTATTTTAATAATAAAGAATGGTTATGATAACGGAGGTGAGGCATAATAATTTATTTTTCTATAATAATATTTATGTTGACAGCTGAGGGAAGGCTTCCCAGCTGAGAACTTGCAGCGCCTACCTATGGCCAACCCTCCTGCCCCAACGAACCATTCCCAGTACCGCCAGCAGGACCACACCGCACCTGTCAATAGGTTCTTCAGTGAGTTGTCAAGGGCTTGTATGCTTAGAGATCGGGAACTTCTCTTGTTTTGAGCTCTTTAATTAGTTCTAAACTTGACGGTGTACCTTTCCAAAGGTTCTTCGGTAAGATCTGAACTTGAGGTGTAGCTACCTGTTCAGAGGTTCTTCGATAAGTTCTGAACGTGAAGGTGTTGTCTCTTGTCCCGATGTTCTTAGTCGAGTTCTACTAGGTATTTGAACTTGATGAATGTATCCCTTATGAGGAACTTTTTTGAGTTCTGTAGGGCTGTTTTTTGCTGTACTGTTGCAAAATTTGCTGTTCTTGTTCATTATTTCGTAATTTGTTTCAGAGCTGGGCAACCCTCGAGGCAACGAGAACCCGTTTTTACTCACGTTTGGCATCATTCTCTACCGCTGGCACAACGTTCTTGCTCGGCGCCTGAAGGCACTCCACCCTACGTGGTCAGGTACTGTGCTGTTCTCGCTTCATCAGGGTGTCTACTAGGTCATAAAAGTCATAAAAAGTAATAAAAATTGGTTGGTCATAAAAAAGTCATAAAAAGTAATAAAATTCACTCACAGGTCATAATTTTTTTGTCA
>LQNS02276620.1:8266408-8278352 GCA_001587735.2 Parhyale hawaiensis
ACGGCGTCACAAGTGGGCATGGGGAGCCGAGGCTGCCGAGCCAGCACACGCCTCGAGGTCTCGCAGTCTCGAGGTAACCAGCCGCTGGCTGTCCCGGACGCCACATGGCTGATGACGTAGTCACTCGGCTGACGGCCTCGCGGACTGGCGGTGTGCCGAACTGGCTGAAGCCACCTCCGGACGCCCCGACAGCGACCTGAAAAACTTTTCAAAAAGAGAGACGAAGATTAAGCATCCTACTCTCTATTGGAACGCTTTATAAGACTAATCAAACATACGAAAATTGTAACGAATTACACTCGGGAAGCAGGTATCAAGACGTAAAGGCAGTACGATCCCCTGGGCTAAGTCCTACACGGTGTCAAGTGAGCGAGAGGTGCGAAAAATATTTAGTAATAATGTGACGCACTTGTACTAAAATCTTTGCTTTTATTTACCCTAATGTATGTTTAATTTCTACTAAGTAGCTATTCGTATTCTAAATGATTGTCTTTTAAAATTATTTCTGTATATAAACATTTATACCTATAGTAATTATATCATGTGTATTTTGTGTGTAAAAAACATGTCATCTAACTTTCTTCATGCAACTTGTGCAGTGCTGCTGCTGGCGGTGATATATTTGTCCCGCAAGAAACAGTCTGCTCGAGCGCGGACCGCCACGTCTACCATCAAAGTCAAAGAGAACGGCATCGCTGCTAAAGGTAAACATCGCTTGCGTTACATGTCACTCCATTTTTGGGCTGGCATTGATTGTGACGGGGTTGCGGGCTCAGACTCCTGGGTCTACCCAGTGTCCGACTCAGACTCTGGTACTCCAATTGGCTGACAGATTGGGGAAGGGTACTTGCCAACCCTTCCGTACCGGCTTTCTTCTGCTTTATCACATTTTCAATTTGATTTTTGAGACTTATTTTGAGAGTGGCTCATTACGTTCCTACGAGTTCTTGCTATTTCATGAAATTTACATTTTAATTTTTATTTTACAAAGTTTTTATATGTTGAAGACTACTTAACGTCCAATCAGTCCATTCATCTTACTGCATGCCGTTTGATTTCAGGTTCTGTTTGCCTTGATTTGAGGGTTTACCCTCTGTTCGTGTTCATTCCAATTTTTTTTATTTATGCACATCAGATTATGAGGACTCTATAGGAATCAATAGGCTGCCAAGACCCTCCATCAAGTGCGCCGAGTGCAGCGCTTCTTTTCTATGCCGCATGGCCTGTGTGTACATATATTATCTCATGCAAATTTTTTCGGTACCTGTTAGTCACCTATGCATTGTTTTTTTACCCACCTTGCTTACTTCTTTTTTTTTTTTTATTCTACCGACGAAGTTTCTGCTGTTCTTCTCCATCCTTGACTTGCAGCTGCCTTCCACTGTTTGTATTCTTCATTTTACCTTCAATATTACACAGCCATTCTTTCCTTCTCTCTGTCATTACTGTATTGTCATAATAGGGAGGCTTACACTTGAAACCTAGTTAAGTAGCCCTCAGGGGCATATTGTGGCGGGCCCTATCCCTGCCACAATATGTTTGGGCATCACGCACCCAAGGGTCCCGAGTGCCATATCCGCAAGGGATGTTGCATCTGACCGCAGTTCTTGCTGATGAGGTTAGTATTGTAAAGTTAGGCAGGTTCTCTACTTTCCTCTTTCTGTTCCGTGATGTGGGGTGTCAATCGAGATAGCCGACCTGGTACGGGAGACATCTATAGTCTCTCTCGTGTGGAAGGACACAAACGGGGCCGACCACATTAGTGTCTCCTACTATACTTTTGCGCCTTGTTTCCCTGCCCGTAGAAGCGCACGTGGCCACCACGCCTACCCAATATGCGGTATTTGAATACTGCACAAATAGTTTCTCTGTTGAAACGCCTGAGTTGCGGCTACGGAGGTTAAACAAAATATATAATAATANCCTTGTTTCCCTGCCCGTAGTAGCGCACGTGGCCACCACGCCTACCCAATATGCGGTATTTGAATACTGCACAAATAGTTTCTCTGTTGAAACGCCTGAGTTGCGGCTACGGAGGTTAAACAAAATATATAATAATAATAATAATAACATAGTTAAGTAATCTAAGCTTTTCTTGCTTTGTATATAATAATAATATTTTATTCTAGGCAATCGAATTAGCCTAAATTTTACGTTTATGCAGAGCGCGTGTCGCGCATCGAGAGTCGCTTCGTAATCGTGGAGTTCCAGACCAACGAGCGGAGGATCAACGTACGGGCCCCAAGTGGGAGTCTGCTCAGGACTGTGGACATGCAGCATCTGTCGGACCTGTCCGTGCGCCATCTCTCCAACTGCAAGCACATCGTCATCAGCACTCAGCATCACTACGACCTGGTTAGGGGGCGAATATTTGCATTAATATATACCTATAATTCGTTATCTTAACGTCAACATTATCATCCTCATTGCATCATTGTGACCTTGTCATATTTGTGAATACATACTGTAGATTCATTGTTCATTTATATCCTCTTTGGTCTTGACGTTGTGATAACTCTTGAATAGAAGGTAAAAATTTCCCTTTTCATTCTTTCCTCCATAAACATTTACCATAGAAATCATCATCGCTGCGGACCGGAAACTAGGCGATTGTTTTTTATTTTTATTTTTTTCAATTAGGCTCTTGAGAAAGCCTTCGTTCGATAGCCAGTTCTTCAGCTTTTCATTCTCATAGTTTTACTTCGGCCTATTTAATGTTCGTTTGCTTACTTTTCCCACGTCAGGTAATCATCCTTGTTTGCTTCCTTATTTCCCTCGACAGTGCTACGTGCTATTTATCCTGTTCGTATTGTGATAATAATTATTATGGATACTGAGACAGGAACTTTTCTACGCAGTGGACCCCCACCCAAGAAGTACAAGTTTACATAATAATGCTTAAGACATAGCTACCAGTCGTAGATAGCGACTGTATGAAATATCGGTGGGTAAGACAATGATGACTCACATTTAGAAAAGTAATATCAGCGGAATAATGTACATGTCGCATTATAAGTACTGACTTTTGATTCATAGTACTAGTGTTTATGCTTGTAACACTACCTACTCATACCAGGCTGTGTTTGTTTGTAACCCTTCTCATACCAGGCTGTGTTTCTTTGTTGCAAGAGTTCTTAGTCCTATTGTAATCCTTCGCGAAAATTTCCAGGGTAGCGAGGTAGGCCAGCCTCTTACAGAGTAGGGTTAATTATTTTGGAGGTGGGAGGGAGGAAGTACATAGAGTTCTGCTGTCTTGGTATTTGCGATTGCGTTTCTTGCACCCCTCAAGGGCACATGATAGGCCATAGGGTTAGGTTAGCTAGGCTCACTCATTTTATGTTGTGGGGAACACCGACCCTAGGGGGATTTTGTAGGTTACCCAAGCCCTTAGCCAAGCCTTCGGAACGTCTGTCTTTCGTGCCCATAGTGTTTTTTTCGTGTTCATGCTGGTACTTATATTTCTTCCATCGGTTCTTCCTGTTCATTCCTAACTTGCTGTTCCGATGTGCATTGATCCATCCACCCTTTTGCATGTATTCCAAGTGTTTATCGACATACTACATGTCCCTTCCTTTTCTTCGCTTGAAAAGGAGATGAAATTTTGCTCATGAATATGCGCCTCTAATTTGTTGGCCACTGCATCTGTATGAAAAAAAACATATGATTTTTGCTTTGATGCTAATTAAAGTAGTCATGTATCTGGCGTTTGAACTAAGGATTATACTGGGCAGTACCTGAAATTTTCGGATGAGCTGCAAGGCCACAAGCTGCTGTCGGTGCTGACGAAGTTCTGCGAAGACACCAACATCACACCTGAGTTCCACGTGGAGTCTGTCTTTCGTATCAGCAAGGGCGTCACCACCAACAAGGACCGGGCCAAAGAACTTGCCGAGTTCTCCAGACTTGTGCTTTCCGAGGTGAATTATTATTCAGTCAATACTTGTATATGTTTTGAAACGCAACGGCTTAGGATAGTCCCTAGGGTTAGGTTAATTATATTCGCTCGTCCTATGTTATGCAGAGTCGCACCCTCAGGTAGTCTTATCTTAGCTAGACATAGGCGTTCTTGTCTGTAAATGTTCGCTGCATTTAGTTAACTTTAATTCATCGAATTTTCCCCCGTAGTCTTTTGAAGAAAAGGATAGCAAGCCGATCCTGGCGCTCAGAGACCGGCTATCTTCGCATCAAGAGTATCTCTTCTCCATGGAAATTACCCGAGCTGAACTGGCCGAACAGCTTGGCACTACACCAGACACTCTCTTCATGCAGCAGGTCAGCATTTTGGTTACAGTACTCTATAAGCTAGTTCGACCAAACAATTCCTGTTGTAACACTCCGTGAAGGTTATTGTCGCAGGCTTCAACCCTGCCAGAATATCCATGAACCTCATATCCCTATAGTGGTTGTTGTATTGCCCTGGAGGCCGTCAGTGAGGGACACTCCGCAGGCCGCATGTGATAGTCCCGGGGTGCAGCAATCGCCCAGCCACCAGGGAGTGAGGGAGTGTATTGCTATTTGGGCCTCTGGACAGTGTTGCCTCGAGAAAGCTCATTACAGCTGCCTTCTGGGCGTGTTCGTCATTATTAAAAATGAAAGTTTTTGTCACAATCACCAGGGTACCTCAGTGCCTATTTCGCCGAGATGTTGCAGCTGGCTGCAGCGCCTCCTGAAAAAAGTTGTAGAATTACGGAGGTCCTCTGTATTTCGTCCTCCATTACGCGAGGTGGACCGCCCAATGGTGTTCATTTCATGGGACTAGTATCTGCTCCCGTGTGGGGTGCACGAAAGGGACATGCACGGGGATTTCTTACTTCTGTCATCTCTTCTCGTTCTTCGTTTCACCGACATACTTTGTGCCTTTTTTTGTTATTAGTAGCGTATTGACAATTTCTAAACTCACTGAACTCGTATGCGTTCTGTGACTTATCAACGTTTTGGTGCCGGCTTTATATCTTTGATCGCTATTGTCTTTGTTTCAGAAATAGCGGAAAAATACTAACATAATAACAATTTTCACATAACTGGCCCGTATCAGTAAGTCTGATATGAATAAGGAACCATGTTTTACGAGATCGTTAATAACCAATGGAAAAAATAAGCTAGCTTTATAATAAAACCTGGTTTAGAAGAACCGGCGATTAGCAGCGGGATGGCACTTTGCGAGTTTTGTTCCATTCAAGTTTAATTTTGTGAATGTACAATGAATCTATGGCTCTTAGATTCTGTGGTGGAAGCAATTAATTTGAAATCATTACAGAATTACCGAAAGTAGATACGTTTGTTGGTTGATCGCAAAGTTTCTCTCCTATCTCAAATAAAAGTTTAACCCGAATCTATCGCCGCAGAATTATGTTTCCTCTATCATATCCTTTTAACCGGCGGACTCAGACTATCTATTGGCGTAAACTGTAACTCTACAGGCCTACCGTCAATTTTCTCCCCATGTTAGCATAAAGACAAAATGCCTTAGGCGCAGCAGCCACATAAAAAAATAAGTAATAATGAACTTTATTTAATACTCATGGAGACGTTACAATATTGAACTGCTACAATGTAACATGGTTCACAAAGATATGTAGCTTATTTCAAGATTTCAAACAAAGCTCATGTCGCAGTGGTCTTACATTCTTGACTTCAAGAAATGCGTTTTGTTTTTCTCTCTGAGCGATCGCCTAACTCTGGGCGACTGCACATTGGAAGCGAAAAATTTCACACGAACGTATTTGCACTGGAGTTTAATTCTGTCAATCTCACTTGTGTAGACAGCTTCTCTTACCTGGGTCATAAAATCACTAATGATTTTCGTGATAACCAGGATATAGAGAAAGAAACGCAAAAGCTCCACGCAGTGGGCAACAAGTTAATCAGAAAGTTTGGTCACTGCTCGGATGATGTTAAATGCCAGCTCTTTCGAAGCTACTGCTATCCCCTGCACTATAACTCGCTTTGGTCTAACTTTAAGCAGAAATCTATTGGACGCCTACGTGTTGCCTATAATGGCATATTGTTGGCATATTGATGGCATACTGATGAATGTGCCGAGGTCAACTAATGCAGGTATGATATTTGTTCAAAAGTAGCTATACCGATTGTCTCAAAGTCAGGGCAAGAAAATGCACTCTTAGTCTCTAGCGCAGGATAGAAAAGTCTGATAACGCCTACTCAAGTTGCTCCGTAACGGTCCTGGCTACTAACTATCTAACATGTATAGCCGATGGCAGCGCATACTATTTCCAAGTAGGGGCCAAATAATCGGCCGCAATGCAGTGTAGTTTGTAATAATGGTATTACCTGTTCTTAGTATATAACGTAGCTTTAGTAATTAGCTGTCTCCTGTGTACCATGTCCCTATGTGTACCTAATAAAGCATATTATTATTGGTACTCTGCGATGTATTCGCTGTTCCTGCTTCTTGGACCAGTTAACTTTTTTTTATTTACCCAGTTAGATCTCACGTTCGCCAACACAACGTACCAAATCATGCCGCTTGAAGCCGACGGAGACTGATTGGTAGCGGAACAAAGTTTGAAAAATTAAGTGTAATTACGTTTCAAAATTGCAGCGTGAGACAGTTGATATCATTAAATGCATACCACTAGTTATTTGGCTGCTTTGTTCAATATTCGAACTAACACTGAGTGTTTAGTACAGATCTCCCTCTTTTTCCCCCTATATGCTGTTGACATGCGCGTTGATCCTGTGTGGGTACAACTTACGTTCCATGTTTCTCTTAGTGGACGGTATATCTTGCGTACACTGGTGCGCCGTTACAAAAATTCTCGATAATAATAATGGCCGCTTTGTTCTTTACTTAGCGTATTTTTCTGCCCACAGATGTTTCGGCTTATGGACAAGGACCAGAATGGTTTCATTCTTTTGCGAGAATTCTGGGACGTGATGGTTCTTTTCGCCAAAGGCTCTCTGAGGGAAAAGGCTCAACTCATCTTCAACATCTACGACGTGTCCCAGACGGGATTGCTGCAGGACCATGATCTCACTGCTGTTGTCGAGTGAGTTTTATTTTTTATTTTCTAACAAGCGATGGCCTCCAATAAAGCAGCACCTGGTGTGGACTTATTCAGTTGGTTATGCTGGTGTATCCTATCACTGTAAAGCTAGGTAGGATTTCTATACTTCTCTTTCTGCTCCGGGTGGTGGTGAGCGACCCGTCCCACGGAACTACTTGCTGCTGGGGAGGGGGTACGGTAGAGGAGAAACTCTTCACACCAGAGTTTCCTCTGCCCTCTTCTTTTTTCCTCTTTCGTCTCTTTTAAGGTGTTTTGCAATTTATATTTCCGGCCAGCAGTAGCGAGCGCACTAACCGAATTTTGTGAGCACAGAACTCGCTTATAGGAATTCGCCGTCACTGCTGCGAAATATTAAACCGTTGGTTCGATGCGACTTAGAATGCCGCGCTGGTATCATCTATCTACTACTATTTCTCGAGGCTGGTTTATTGCCCACAGATCCTTTCTTTGTTGTAGTTATACAGAGGGAGGCTCCGGAGGGGGTCGAGCAAGTGGCGGAAGGCATGAACTGGAAGGAAGATGGCACAGAAAGTGAAGTACAGATAAAGGATTGTCCCATAGAGAGGGGGAAAGGAGCGGGGTGGGATGGGCAGGACATTCGAATTGGTGGTTCACAGTGTGAGGGCCACTGTGGCATTCGGGGCAGGAGTCTGAGTCTGTTTGTCCGACCCTGTGGCGGTAAGATATCAGGGCAGAGCAAAAGCCTGAACGTAGCTGCGATAGGGTAAAGCGAGCCGCCCGTGGAAGAACGGTCTCCTCAGGCGAGATCTCCGGTGGAACGGTGCCCAAAACCCTGCTTACAGAGAGACGGTCTAGTGAATCTCACACGGCAGACCGATGGAGGAAGGAGATAGCTGCATGGTACTCTTCAGCAGGCATGATATTATCTGTTAGCAAGTGGTTGACGTCAGAGTCAAATCTGGTTGCCGGGTTTGCGCGGATGCGTCGACGACCGGCCTGTGCAGTGACGACAGAGTGGGCTGGGTGCTCGGGACGAAGGGCGGAGATGAGGTATTAGCGGCACTGAAGGTCAAGAGATTGGTCGACCCTTAGGAATTTGGACTCTGAATGGAGATGATCGATGGATGCCATGCGAAGGCATCCGGTCGCAGAACGGAGAGCAGCGTTTTGAACTGTCTGCAGCCTCTGAATCGCGGAATGGCGAGCTCCAGGATACCAGACAGGGGCCACGTAGGTGAAGAGGGGTCGAATAAATGCTTTATATGGGAGGAGCAGAGTCTCCTTGCACTGGCCCCAGCGTGTGCCAGCTAGGGCTTTGAGCAATCTAAGGCGGTTGGAGGCTCGGGCAGCGATAGAAGTGACGTAGGGTGTAAAAGTAAAGTGGGTGTCTAAAGTGACACCGAGGATCTTGGGGCGGCGCTCCAGAGGTAGGACAGTGTTGTTAAGTGATTTGAGGGTCAAATCCAGACTGATGGGTATCGGTCGTCTATAGTGTTGATTTGGATTTAGAGGTTGAGATGGTGAGTCCCTTAGCAGCTGCCCAGTTACTGACCAAGTCTGAGTGATGTGAGAGGGCGGTGATGGGATGCCACGACAGTGAAGTCATCAGCGTATGTCACAAGGGGACGACAGAACTGGTCCCGAGGTATGGGGAAATCAGAGACGTAGAGGTTGAAAAGGGAAGATGAGACAACAGAACCCTGAGGTACCCCCGCCTGGACAGCACGGAATTGAGAACGAAAGCTGCTATAGAGGCAGCAGGCTGCGCGGCCCCTGAGGTAAGCTGCGAGCCATCTGACAATATTATGGTGGAGCGTGGTGTTAGAAATAAAGGAGAGGAGGCCTTCAGTGGGAACAGTGTCGAAGGCTTTGCCAAAATCAATCAGCAAAACCACCGTGCGGTCAGGGGGGTTAGGCTCGTTCATGCCATGGGTTGCTTGTACGTAAAGGGGTAGCAGAGCAGATGTTGAGGAATGCATGGGTCGGAAGCCATGTTGAGGAGAGGTTGGAATGCCTCATTGATGAAAGGCAGCACCTTCCTTGGTACGTGGGTTCCCCGTTTCTATCGTCATACTAAATGTCCCTTGCTTCATCCTCTGTTAGATCGCCATTGTTGTGGAAATGGAGGCTTAAACCATTCAATATCATACCTATAACATAGTATAATAGGCCCACTCATTCTATGTTTTGGGGACCCGCACTCCCAAAGGATATCGCTTCTAGCCTATGCTATCGAAACTCCACTCTGTGCTCACCATTGTCCTGCTGCAGTTACTTTATTTCGCCCATTCCCAATTCACTGCTCTAATTTGCGGTCATCCGCGTGTGGATTCCTCTTACTCCACTTTCTACGTCTCTAGATGTGCAGATAACACTCTTAACTACATATTGTAAACTTACTATTTTATATAATCTTCTGTACAGTGCTATCCCATTTTGCACTGACATGCATGACCTTCCATTTGTGCTCTTGGAGCACCTAACCGTGTATAGGAGCCCTTAATATAACCTGTTAACAGATAGTTACGAGTGAACCTAACTTTGTCAGGCGGACGGATTTTTTTGCCAAAAGATCGCTAAGAATGTAAAATACAGTTTTCTGCTCGTTTATCGTTTGAAATTTTCTTTTTTATAACTAGAATTCTAGTTAGTTTTTTAGTTCAATAGATGTCCGGACCCGGAAGTAGTGTGATCCAAAGCCATTAAGGAACAAATTGGAAGATCGACGCAAGCCGCTTACAGGTTAATGCCCGACGAAATTAATGCTGGTGACGCGCAGGTCTATGCTGGGATCGGAGGGCAAGAACAGGGACATCAACATGATCGTCAACAATATCCTAGAGTCCGTGAATCTGAGGCGGGGAGAAGCTATCACCTTCGAGAAGTTCTTCGAGCTGTTCAGCGGCAACGAAGGCGTCCTGCGCAACATCCACGTCCAGGCTGGCCGTGAGCCTCAGCAGCGGTATGCTATCGTCTGCTTTAGCAACATGTTTAGTTGACACATTTAGGTCCTCTACAGCGCTATGTACCGCTTGTTTAGGTGGTCGTCTGCAGTAGCAAGTTGATGTGCTGTACAATGGCATATTCATGTCTTCTGTTGGTGTATGTTCATGTTCTCTATAGTGACATCGTTAATGTTCGCTATAGTGGCTTGTTCATATCCTCTGCAGTGGCTTGTTCATATCCTCTGCAGTGGCTTGTTCATATCCTCTGCAGTGGCTTGTTCATGTCCTCAATAGTGGCATGTTCGTGTCGTCTATAGTGGCATGAATGCCGCATGATGTAGTAGCATATTGATGTCTTCTCGAGCGGCAGGTTCCTGAAATACGCCACGCATGCTAAGGTTTACAGTGGTATGTTCAAGTTCTGTGCAACAATATTTACCGCATATTTTAGTTCTGTATGGAGATATGTTAAGATCGTTTGCAGTGTCGTGCTCGACATTAAGGTCAGTGTTGTAAATTTTTCCTTGATCCTCAACGGTGTGATATCTGAATCCAGAACCAATGGAGTTGCGGAATAATTGCCTGCGTGTGGCAAAATGGCAAACGAACCCGGCGTGATCAAATAACTTTGAGCGTCGTTACCCAAACTTAGTTTCCAGTATAGCAAGCAATATTTGTTAATTGTTAGGTTAACTGTACAGGCACAGAAGAGGCTTAGAGTTAATTAAGAACTGTATTAGTTTATATTATAAAGCTTTACAAATCGTAGATTTTTGGTAAGAAAAGACAATTTTAGCTTACTCGTCCCAACGGCGTCTGCCAATTGACATTTGTATCATTAGTTTGCAGTATTGTACGTCGCTCTTGATTACTCTAGTCGATAATTTATTATTCCATAGAGCTGGTGGGCAAAGGTTCTCCATCTATGGCTTCATGAGAGACGATGGTAAGCTTGAAACCAAGAAAAAACCAGAAACCCCGAACTTTGACCCTGAGTTCGACGGTGATAAGGTCGACCAAGCCGCCGCATTGGAGGACAGCAAGGTAATTGGTGGGCTACTCTATCCGCACTATTTTTGTATATTCTGAGACACCTACGCATAGTGTAGCTTCTGGTAGCGGAAAAAGAGACTTGTGCTCTGCATTACAGTAACTTAGGTACAAGTGTAATTCAATGTGTTTTGTGTCATGTTCTTCTCGATGGTTGAATCACGCATGAAAAGAAACGGACTATGAAAAATAATGAGTCTTATCGAGTTTTGACTCAAGCAATTGGTCATTGTTGAACTTGTTGAACGCCTATATGTACGTCGAAAAATGAATAACTTTGAAAAGTATCCAAAAACTTCGTGAAAGGGTATATACAATCCTAACTCCATCTCTCTGAAATTCATCTGCCATTTTCATAATTACAGCGCTTTTAGAGATGTTGTACATAGACCTGGCTACGAGAAAAAGGGTTAAATTTTGTAGAATTTATGATAAGTACTGCAGGTACTGCTAATTATCACCCTGGTTACTTTTTGTTTATTGGTTTCACTCATACTATGTTATGGGGAGCAGCGACCCTAGGGATTTGTGTCGGTTACCGTAGCCATTAGCTATTCTTTCGGGACGTCTGACTTTCGTGCCCACTCTGTTTCATTCCGACTTCATACTCTTTCTGATGTTACTTTTATTGTTCTTCCTCTTTTTCCCGACTTGGTGTTCTCGTGCGCTATGATCCTCTGTGGGAACAGGGTCATTATACGCCGATGTCAACCTGAGGCTTAAGTTTGAAAATGCACGCAAAGTAGTTTTTATGTTCAATCTTATAAGCGATCTGTTACCATCTTTTAGAAATAAAACTTTTACCATATGCTTATTTATAGATCTTAAAAAAGCGTTCGATACTGTTAACAAAGATATTTTATTGCATAAGTTGGACCATTATGGCATTCGAGGAGTTACAAGAAGACTAATTGAGAGTTATTTGTCAAATCGTAAGCAGTATGTGGCAATTGGTGAGGT
>LQNS02276620.1:8338604-8353889 GCA_001587735.2 Parhyale hawaiensis
TTAGTTTAATATGCGTGCCTTTCGTGAAACGTTTTTACGCGCTTGAATCGCTGCTGAATATTGCTTTGTACTTCTTTCATTATTTTTCAGCTTACAAAAAGTTTATAGACAAGCCTTTACGGGGTTCACTTAGTATTCGGTTACTCATGAATATTCGTTTTCTGTTGTGCCATGTTGTGTATAAAAAATTGTTTTAAATGGGATACTACAGCGGGTGAGCTATCTAGTAGATGCTTTATAACTTGCAGTATATATTGATGCACGTTTATTTTGGATGCAACGGGGTCATGAACTTCAAAGAAGTAGCACAAATTTGAAAACTTAAATTTCGTGTTTGCCCCGCACAAATACTGAGGATTACTTTCTATTCTGTCCTATCCTGCCCAGGGAGCAATAATTGCTCGTATTTTAGTTGTCAAATATTGAGAAAAGAACGGAAAATTTTCAGACTCAGAGCTACCTGCACGGCCCGCCATGCTGCAGCAGTAAATGGTGTTGTATAAAGATATTTATTAGATTTATTATTAGAGTGGCATAATCAAGCATGTGCAGGCGAGAAGTTTCACGAATGGCCTGCAGCGCAAATGGTTAGAGTAGATCTTGTTAATACATTATATCCATAGAAGCTGGAGGCCGAGTCAGCTATTATTAGTTGTAGTTAATTTATTTTACAAATTTTCAGTCTCAGAAGTGTGTATCATTGCTGTGGCTTACTTTTGAGTGTGCCTCAGGAGTGAAACAAGTTGCTGACGTTATCATGTAATGTAAAAAAAGTCTGGCCCATATGGGGATCGAACCCACGACATCCGCGTTATTAGCACGGCGCTCTAACCAACTGAGCTAACAGGCCATTGCTCGATCAGGCTTCTGTATGACGTGGCAAACTGCGTATGCATGTAAATTTTCGTTGCTCTGATATGCTTCTTGCTTTGTATAGGTTAAGTTAAACTATCTATTAATTAAATGCTTGACGATGTTGATACTGACATATTTGTAATTTACATCGACCAACGCATACTGTCAATTTTTCTGGACAGGCTTAACTGTATCCGACACGGGTTATTCTATTTAGAACAGCATAGGCCTAAGTAATGTATACTAAAGATCTGGAAGGAAAATTATATATATTTCACTCGGCTATTCGCTGAAGAAAACCGACGTTCCGGTTTGCATTATTCGCTCATAGATTCCGTCTTCCTAAATTGAACGTAACTCCTCAGAAATAAGTATAGGTCTAGTTTATGTGGTAATGAGTTAAGACGAGGTATTACCGAGCAATTGAACTCTAAGGCACCTTACTAGTTGCGATTTGACCGCAGGTTTAACACATCCTCGAAACGAACACCTGAGGGATCTTTTGATGTATAGGCTTCGGTGTTCCGCGTTATGCAACCGAGTACACTTACTTGAGGCGTCTTTTTGTGGCCACCGTACGGATGATTGTGCTTGATCTGTGCGGTTTTGTGACTACGTTTATACTTGATTCTGATTTCTGATAGCAATTAATCTTGATCAGTTGTGAAATTGATTACACAGTGATTTCCTCCGCGGGCTGATCATGCGTGATTAAAGAGAGATTCCAGCCGTTGGACAAGCAAAAATTCAAAATTTGAAATGAAAGTTCCTGATGGTTTCTTATATTTAAGGATGAATTGGCCCAATGGGTACGATAATATCATTATGATTGCTTCTATTTTGACTTTCAGAATTGTAGTTTCGTTAGTTGTGTGCATGTGCATGTTCAAAATGCGTTAAATACTGCTAATTCACTTATGCATGGACTTCAAAATAAATAAAAATTTCTAAAAACTAGCCGTTACCCACCAACTTCCGTGTAAATGCGATAGATTTTTAATTTTTGAAAATAGACATGGCGCCTCTGGTTTGTTTACAAAATCGTTGACCGTTCTTGTGCTTTTCATTGATTGCGATTACAGTGATTCTGATCACGAATGGGGCCACAAACAAGACGCCTTGGATGCGTAGTATGAAGGATTGAATATATGCCGTCTACGACATATACCCTCTTTTATTTCTTGCTATTAAACTTCAAATTTTTGTACTTTCAGACTCTATGTACTATTGAATTGAGAATACATAGTAATATAAACTCGTTGGCAGAAAAAATTTTAGACCTAGATAATGGAACTGTTTCAAATGAGGAGGGTTAAGTTACTGGTCTGCAGCTTAACAATGAACCTGAAGTTCTTAAAATGATATTCTCCACTTTACTCTTTTCCTCTACTTCTTCTTCTTACCTGCAGAGTTTTGTTCTGTTCATCCTCTCCTTTCTCGACTTGTTCCCTCACTCTCTATTCCTCCGCTCAAAGGTGTCAGTTTTTCGTGACGGTCTCATTGTACTTAAGTTTTGCTGTGTCAAAACACCATTACTGTAACTATTATATACAGGCGGGATTGAATTAAACAACTGTGGAGAGTGCCACCATATTTTTTGCCAGCTATGTCTCTACTTACTTCCAGTTGCAATTCGCCTACGAATTTGGAAAATTCGAAATCTTACTTTTTAAAATTAAACTATTTCCAACCGTAGAATGGTCTCTGTCACAAGATTCAATTTCATGACCGCCTTCTCGAAATCAGCTTTTCCGTTAGCCAGTAGGTTTGCCCATCTCGTGGTATGGAAAGTGAATACATCCTCGCCGGAATGAACCCCTAGGTACTTTAACCAGAACCCTCGGAGAGTCTGTCTTTTTACTACCTTGCATCCTTCCATTTTTTTTCTTGCTCTTACTGATGACGCCTTCTTCTTCTTCTGTCGTGACTTGCTCATCCCATGTGCGTTGATCCTGCAAGCCAAATACCCTAGTGGACGGGTTCTATAAGTTTCTGCCAATACATTACATTGCCCTTCCTTTTCCAAAAGTTTCTTGCAACACTGGAATTGCGTCCAGGGAGACATGAACAACGTAAGAACTTTAACTTGGGGAGGCATGCGCATAAACTGTTCAACATTGTTTTTCTTCTTTTGGTTTGCTTCTCTGCTTTTGCGACTTGCTGTTTCCACGTGCAGTACATTTCATAACAGGGCCTAGGCTGCCGATATTCCATTGCGTAGCAGGAGCCTAAGCCAGAAAAGATGAAATTCCATATTGCTGTGTTACAGGCCGCATCCTTCAGTGATATCGTCTTCGATGACGAGGCAGGCAGGCAAAAGCAGAAACTTATCAAATTTTCATGGTGTGTGAACTTCAAAGAAGTCTCTGCCTAAGGATGCAAATTGAAAGTTTACTGTCGATTCCTTCATAATTTACCCGTTTTATAAGGTACTTCCACAAGGAGGGCAAGAGGCGGGCACTGCGGGGGCAATTGCCCCCCCCCTTGCTTATCTTTATACCAGAGACCCTGTTTCATAAAATAGGCCTGCTATATATAATACTTCTTTATATATCTTTTTGATTCCATCTATAATTATTGACTTCAATCTACAGTGGATAGAATGCTTTGTTGAATTTAAAATTTAAATCCATCCTCTTACTAGGTAAAATAATACGATGACAGGCGCCCAATAGCATCACATATATTTGTATCACAATACGTAACTCTTAGGCAGGAGATCTTATCATTAACCATCATTACGTTGCACGAGTCTTAGTTCTCTTGTAACGCGGAACTGTGTAGCTTTTTGTTTAATCTATCCTGATGAACATTAGACACAGTCTTAATAAGCCCATAGATTCGGAGATAACGCCAAGTATTGTTAACGAAAGTGAAATCATTTTAATGTTAGTAATAATTATTGTTTAAAAAATTGAAACACGTTTAATAATAGGTTGTCAGCTTCAATATTTGTACTCGTTCCATCTTCATCAAATTGAAATCATTCCATGGCTTTTCGATTTTACATCTGTGTGGAATTATGATGCATTTACGAATGACTGTATTTACATTTAAGGCCTCTTACTAATGGTTGTCATGCGAGGTTAGCGAACTTTCTAAACCTGCTTTAGTCGTTTTTGAGCTGAATTAGTCATATAACAATTGGAATATCAATAAACTCTTCTCTAAATATTTCATTTTGACAAAAACCTTGATCAATCGAAAATATAGAAAATAACTCAGATTTTTAGAAACTTCACCGAATGCCCTGCAATATTCCACCAGATACGATCAGTAAGCTCTAGCACTTTCTGGAGCCGTCGAAAACCTAATCGTTTTTTAAGCTGCTGAGATGTTTTCGAAGCTTCTGGAACCTTCTAGAATATTTTTGAAGCTTCTGTTACCATTTAAGACGATCTCAAGCGTCTAGAAAGTTTTGGAATCTTCGTCAACAGCCAAAATGGCATCGGAAGATTTAAAACGAGGGCATGTTTCATCAAACTCGAAAGAGCACGTAAGCAAGCTTTGCTGCAACCGCCGTTTATTGAATACTAGAGACAACTGCGCGTGATAAAAAGAAAATTTAACCCTAATGCAATAAATTGCAAATGCGTGTAAAAACGAATAAGGGCAGCTTTAACTTAACGAAAGTTATTTCGATAGAAAAGTTTTATACAAATTAAAATTATCCCAAGCATTTTTACTTAAGAGCAGCAAAAATATATGCTATGACCTTGCTGAAAATGAACCGCGTAAGCCAAAATAGCAAAATTTTAAAAATGGGGTCATTGACCANGAAAATTATTTCGATAGAAAAGTTTTATACAAATTAAAATTATCCCAAGCATTTTTACTTAAGAGCAGCAAAAATATATGCTATGACCTTGCTGAAAATGAACCGCGTAAGCCAAAATAGCAAAATTTAAAAAATGGGGGCATTGACCAGGTCTTCTAACAAAACTATTTGCTTTTGAAGAATAAAATTAGTGTTGAAAAAATATCGTGGCTAGACCAGTTCGAACAGCTCAGCATGGTCTATACAGGCGTAGGGCAAGCTGCAAACTACACTTGTGTAAAAATAATGTAATGATCCAGCGTAAAGAAATCCATCATCACTCGCCAAGTTAAAATGGGCAATTTGAACTTCCTACTTACAATTTTCAGACAGAAAATTTTGAGATTGGGCCCCCCTCTCTCTCTACCTATTAGCCCGCGAGAAGCTCCTGTTTTAGACGCCCCCCTCCCCAAATTCCGAATGCTGCTACAATGGGTTATATACCTTTAACATTAGAGTCCACTGACGCGTCAATCGTTTACAAAATAAGGTTTTGTTTCCATTATACTGTAATTCATCTATAAGGCGCATTGGAGCTTACAACAGTTATTTAGTTCCATAACGTGCCCAAAAAACAAAGAAATAAAGAGAGACGCACAATACATGCACAAGCACTAAAACAGAAATCAATATTGCCCAAAAGCTACTCGTGTTTTACAAAAGTTCAATTTCGTAAGGGAGCAATAAATTCACAGCTTGGCGTTTGGTAGATCGCTTTCGAGTCCTGCAATAGCCGAACCACATTCTTACGCATAGCTAAGCTTCGTAGTTCCTGTTGCTAACCAAGGTCACATGCATTACTGATCTGGAACGCTTTGCAACATAGCTAAGTGAAGGATTAATAATTAATCACAGGCAGAAGCAACAAACATTCGCTTTGTAGCCACATTTTCGTAGTATGAAAAATAGCGTTAGTCGTTCTGACCTCACCGTTATCTGTGAACGAAACTGTTATCTAAAATGAGTAAAGAAATACAGCAAACCATCAGCATGGTATGGGTAACCAGGGGAACAGCGCTCCCCCTCTCAGATGTACTAGGCANGCAGCTACATTTTCGTAGTGTGAAAAATAGCGTTAGTCGTTCTGACCTCACCGTTATCTGTGAACGAAACTGTTATCTAAAATGAGTAAAGAAATACAGCAAACCATCAGCATGGTATGGGTAACCAGGGGAACAGCGCTCCCCCTTTCAGACGTACTAGGCAAGGTCCTCTTCAGCGATATCTGTAAAAAAAAAATACACAAACTAAGAATTTAAATCTTGCTCAAGACAGAACTTCAATAACACTGTTACCACACACACTTCAGTAGGTTCGTTTATACACGGTTTACGCCTTCCTAGACAGAAGTAAAAGTGGTTCATGAGTGGAAAAGAAAGGGACATACCGTATGCTCAGATATGTAAAGAGTGTAAGACCATCTCTTACAGCTACTTATCAAATAATTATTATCAGATTCACCGTTTCACCAGCCTAGACAAAGAGCAGCGATTCAAGAGTGACGCTCAGTAGTGAAGCAAATACCACTATTCAGCAGTTGGAATATTTTATCTCGGCATTCCAGCAGGAAAGTATTACTTGGCTCAGAGCGCTACCACTGGCGGGGAAATCATGCACGAAGAATCTCCAAGAGACGAAAAGCAAAAGGAGAAGGAAATAGAAGACAGAAATCACTCGCGCCTCCGGAGGGTCCTTTCCGTGCCTCCCTTCCCTCTCCCCACACACACACACGGAGCAGATATGAGTACCATGAGATGAATCGCTTACTGCCATTCGACGACCGACTTCGCGGATCAGAAAGGGAAATATAAAGACCCCATCAAACCTAAGCAGGTACTGCGGCCAGCTGCAACATCCCCAGCGGAAAAGGCAGTCGGGACAATCTCTGGGTGAGCGATGCCTATATACAGTATATCCTGACAGGGAAAGGGACTGCCAGAATATATACTCCTAAGGGTGCAAATCAATAAGACTTACATTTTACGTTATAAAACTCCGAAGTTCAGAAATCTACCCTAACCCTCGTTATAGAAGGCATAAATCCCATTAGTACCTATAGTAAAGTAGGGTAGAAATGGGCAACTGACATTAGGGGTAAGACATGAACTAGGATTTTTACTGCAAGCGAGGGAGTCCATTTTTCACCCCTAATGTGGGTCATGCATTTTCTACCCCACTTTTTCATAAGAACGTTGGGCAGAATCAGGAAGACTTCACTCGGCTTTGTTTGTTTGCTTCTTTCGTTAACCTATTTGCGTATGGACTTTCTGGACGATATCAAAACTGCTATGACGAAATTAAGGTTTAACTTATACGTTAATTGATGAAAATGGATAGATGCAATAAGTTTAAATTGAACAAAACTGATGTTATCCAATTAAAATATTTACTATTGAAAAAAAGCACAAGTTTATGGTGCATCATACTAGATAATATGGAGCTCTCTTATTAACAGTAATTCATAAACAAAACTTTTTACTGTTAGCAGAAATGTGCTGAAAGTAAATTTTTCACATTACATAAAATTAGGCAGGCTCCTCTACTCAGGAAATAAACGCCAACTTCTTTTTACTACTCACGGGTATTAGCTACTACTCCCGATTATTTTTACTCACAGTTATTACCACTCACGGTTATTACTACTACTCACGGTTAGTACTACTACTACTACTCACGGTTATTACTACTCACAGTTATTGGCGGCGCTGCTCGCAGTTCTGTGCGGTCGCTGCTCACAGGCACCTGACACTGATAGCGCCCCGCGTCTGCGGCTGACACTTCACTGATCTGCACAGAGACAAGCAACGCTCACTGACGAACGACCGCACTTATTATGCCTGACACTCGACGTCAGGACGGGACTTCCCAACGGGTAAAGACGTGAGAAAAAACTTCAGGTGCAACAGTTGGTGTCATACACCAGCTTATGAAATCATTGGTACATTTATAACTTTCACAACGTAGCTAATGGCATAATTATCTAACAGCAGATTGTGAACTGCAGCTTAATTATAAATTTATTTCTAGGGAAAATTTCTATCTCTAGTAGCCCTTCAAAGTACGACTGCTTCTAAAAAAAAAACTCACACTTTCCCACTTCGTGATTTGCTCATACATCGAGCACAGTATCCAGATGAAACTTAATAAATTCTTCGTTTTCTTTATGACTGTGACATTGTGCGTCTGGTGGCGGAGATTGATGAAATTCTGAGTTTATCAGATCTATCAACATACACTGTAACTTTCAGCGTAGCTCGTAGCATATCTATATACGCAGGGCGAATGAAAAGTACTGAGCCTTCTGGGTCGCTGTTGCGGTAGTCGTTATGACCTGCGGATTGATTAACTCAAAAAAATAACTATCCCCAGCATTATTTTTTTTCTGCGTTTAAGAACATAAATGGCATCACGCAGCATCTGCAATAACGAAGAGGAACTTTTCAGCGCTCTTCATTCACACTTCTCACGACCAAGTGAGCCGAGCATCGGATTTTCAGTTGCAAGCCAGCTTGAGATTATCTTCAAGTGGTTTCGATTTCGCCTAGCTGGCGTAATAGCAATTCTATTATTTATCCTAACTAAACGTTTATTTAGTGAGTCGTGAATGAAAGATACGTTAGACTAGCTCAAAAATGTATATAAGTGTATCATGCGCTCCGAATAGAAATTTTTATATGTAAATCCGGATACTGCTCGTATTTGTGTAGCTACATTTCATGATCTGGCAAACTGGACGCGCACGAGAATAATCTCTCACCACATAACGAAGGGCTCGAAATTAACCATTTAGAGCCCAGTTGATCATACAAGATATGCTGGTAATAGCGGTATTGTTGCAGGTAAAGCAAGATTAAGTCCTGCACAGAAGGGCTGGGCTAAGAAAGCTCTTGCACACCAAAAGTGATTTTTAATATGCAGGCAAGTAACGGTAATCGGTCTGTTCAAAATGCCACGCTTAACTCTATCCATACCAAGCTGTGTTGGAGAGGTACTATAAGCCAGTAGAGTTGAGGCTAACAGTAATCGCGCAGCGGCAAGTTAAAATGATCAGTGCGGAGAAGGATTCTCAGAATGGCTCTCAGGATGATCTCCTTATTCCGTTCTTAAAAAAAAAACATCGAAAGTCCCGAATTAGGGTAAAAAGAAAACCTAATTAGTCTATTCGCAGTAGAGAATATAGGGACTACTTATTATTTCGATTATCTTCAACTCCGTTCGATTAGTCTTTGTAACCGTGACGTCATACTGAATCTCAGTCTAGAATTTACTTGAGTTCAGGCAGTGGCAATTGAAAAGCACGTAACAACAGTAGTAGTATTATACTAGTATAGTATTCTCCTAGTTTAAGCTTCACTACCCGTAGAGTACACTGTGAACCAAAGAGTGGAAGGAAGAAGGGACATAAAGAATACCAAGAAAAAAACGTGGAACCTGAGCATGCACGCCTGGGAACAGCCAGTCAAGATAGAAGAGGAAGAACAAAACAGAGAATCATCAGTAGGATTATGAAGATGGAAGCAAGCTAAGAGGGCACGAAAGACAGAGGTCCCGAAGGCCTAGCTAATGGCTAAGGTAACCTAACATCAATACAAAAAAAAATATTCATGAACGTACTTTCCTCTCCAATTGCAAAAAATTGCCTGCATTCATATGTTGCCGCTCAAACCTGTGTTAAGGATAAAAGATGCAATCCTACTCGAGAAGATTCTGAAACCGGATTCTGATTCTCTCCTAGTTTTCCAAAATTCAACCTCACAATAACAGTAAGACGACACAATTCTCAAGGGCGAATTCGTACGGTTATATTAGGAGCGCTCTTACATACATTATGTGCTATCAACATCGCCATAAATTAGCCTATTTCTACACAATCATCTCTTTATTTAGGAAACGTCATAAATCTCTCGGACAGCTGAAACTTCCACCTCGATCAGCCCGATACAATACAACCAAAAGCTGTTGGAGATCCATTAAATATTAGTGGTAATTTATTACACCCGCGGCTGTTGCTATCGAGTTCCCGTAATAAAGGTGCGGATCTGCCACCCCAATACGGTGGGCAACTTAGATGTTCCAGCCCTTAATTAGATGGTGTTAAATTTCTGCGGACGGCTCTCACGATACCGATCTCGGCCTCAGGAGGAGAAACAAAAGGCAATACTGCAGTGTGTGACTTCAACAGCAGAGCAAATCGCGCCGTGTTTATCGATAATAAAGTTAAATTGTTACGAAAGTTTGGAGGTTTGAAGCGGCTCTGAGAACATTCCAGGTCTGTAAAGCGGTAATTTGACGCTGGCGGTGGTCAAATGGAGCTCTATTTACGTTATTGTATTGGTAGCAAAAAAAAGCAATTGATGCATTTGTCGAAAATCGAGTTTTAGACAGTTCTGGTTTTGAGAAATGATTGCAGGAACTATAATCTCGATACCGAATGCTGTATAAAAAGAGTATGCTGAAGATTCTCCATTCGGCCTAAAACTATACCTGAAACTAAATGCTTCATTGACGACATAACTGAGAAAATTTTGGACGGATCTTCACAAAATTTACAGGAACTGATAGGACTAACAATGTCACGAGGGACAGATGATAAAATTATGAAAATGATGCCTCAGTTCGATTGTCTGTCCATCATTGTATCTCTTATCATTGCCTTGCTCGACTGAGGTCTGCTATGTAAGAGTGGAGCTGTACTCATTATCTGCGTCACAGTCCTGCACTTCGAGCCTTCCTATCATCTTACTTGTAATGCGAAGAGAAAAAGAAGACACATGCACTCCGAGGAGAAAAACGAGTTTTAACATTTGACCAAGGTCCTTGGAAGCAGAAAGTCGAGAAAGGAGAGGATTAACAACACAAAATATGAGTATGTACAAGCATACAGATAGAAGGAAGCAAAGTGGGTGCGAAATAAGGTTATCTCAAAGGGTTGGGCCAGACTACGGTAACCTATGCATTTCTTTAGCTGGTCCGTTTAGTCCTTTAAGGCATCTACCCCGCACAGCATACACATATTAACATAGTTGAAGTTACGTCTGAGAACATCAATCCTGTCTTTTACGGCGTCGATCTCAGAAAGACTTGCTGCGAGGACGAAAGACTAGCTGCGAAGACGAAAGACTTGCTGTGAGGACGAAAGCCTGTGTTTCAATGATGTAAATACATATTAGTGTCCAAGCCAGCCACGGATAAGTTTCACAATAGGAAAGCCATTCTTTGCAAAGCGAGCCGTAGGTATTACTGGACATGAGATATCTGATCAATTGTAAATATTGCTAGGAGCCTCATGCGGAGGGAGCGAGAGAGTCAAGAGACAAAGCCACCCAGGGAACAATGGGTCGTTGAGAATATCTGATGTGATCAGGACCGTTTTCTTATACTATCCTGGAAGTTATAAGTTCATTGACTGAGAATCCTGAGGTCCTCTACAACAACAATGCCATAGAATGGGACCGAAAGTAACTTGTATTATTCTGAAGCACGATTTACGAAAGCGCCTACAATTTGATAGGAGTAATGGCATTGTATCGCTATAATTTAGCAAAACATGAATGAGTCGGATATGAATGAATGCCTCGGATGCAACTGATCTACGCTGCTGCTGCTGCTAACTTCACTGTTATTTATATAATTTTACTTAACTTCAACTAAGGTGTCCAGTCTGGAAAACTAATTTAATGTTTACAATGAATTCTGTAGAATCCGCAATCATACTATAGCATTTGGATACAATACTGCATTTGAGTTCATACCCATTGCAAATCATTTAAGTATTGTACCAGTTGTGCTATAGTATTAAAAGACGATAACCTCTCGCGCTGAAGAAATAAATAGCACTTTATATCAAAATATCACCATGAGTTTTACGCCAGAAGATCAAAACCACAAATAACCTTGCTAGTAACTAATTTTGTCTTTGAGCATATAGTGGATTCCAGAATCAAAAAGGAAAAATTTCAAGTTGCTTACAGAAGGCATCTTATCACAAACACCATCATATCTTTGTTTCAATTCATCGTGGGCAAAAAAATAAAAACACCGTTGGCTTCGCGATGCTTTCCTCTATTACAAAACAATTAGAAACAGCCCAAAAACCATATAATAGAAAATGGCCTGCTATACAAAAATAATTCAGAGTAAAAAATCTACGGATTTTCTGGCAATATTCTGACTTGAATATTAAAAATTCCTAAAAACTGAACCAACCACATGAAACTGCTATCTACATTCTATTTACGAAACTACCAAAAGCAATTAAATGACCATTTGAAATGATTTCAGACTGAGCGGTAAAATAGTACGTACCTCCAAAATTATTATTTTTTCGGCAGCGATTATACCGGCGCGGGTTAATTCTCAAGATTGGAAATTGAATGGACAAAGTCTGACTCCGACTCCAGTTCTTGGGTACGACAAGTGCCCGAGTCCCGCTCCCTGCATGGAGTCCAGAAATGACCGCCTCCTACCAACTCCGACTTCTTAACCAAACGAGGTCAATTTTCACCGACTCCAAGGATGAGTTACAATGAATTTGTAACGTTGAAATTATGAGTGCTGATTTTGGTGTTGCCTGCTGCACAGTTAACATTACTAGCACTGTAGACTGTACTACGGTATTTCCCCCAACACGTCGCACTGCTGCAATGCAAGTGAAGACCGCAAATTACATCAATTTCAACTTCAAAAATAATTCAAATTGTGAATTGTAAACGTTTGCAGGCTATTTAATTCCTGCTGAGGGGGTACCACAAGTGCGGAGGTCCACTGTACATGAGAGACAAATACCGGAGCCACACAAGCAATCGCAAGCTCAGGTTTATGAGTGGATGTTCAGTTCACACGTTGCCACGACACACCGTGAAAGTCGGTACCATGGACGGCGTTCGAGCTGATCATCCACTCATAAGCTGAACGTGTGATTGTACCGTATAGTGCAGTACGAGCCTAACAAGTCGAGAACGAAGAAAAAAAACCCTACATGGTCAGAAGAAGTAGGAAAAGGGAATCATAGGCATCACGAAATATATACACTGACCGCCAGTACGAAGGTGTTGGTGTCATTCCTCCGCTCCACGGACAGTCTGGGATCCTCTGCGATAAGAAGCTCCCCGTGAGAGATAATCTCGTCGCTGTTGGGCTGGAAGGGGTCCAATTTTACCCAAATTGCTGGCGCCTCTGCTTCTACGCCCACCTGCCAATATACTTAATTAGGTACTCGCGGGACCTGGGGAAAATTCACGAACACAAGTTTTTACAAATATTTTCGCCCATTCCTTCAGTTTGAGGGTATCTAAGAAATGAGATACCTTCCATCGTATTAATTTTAGTTTGTATTAACAAATGTCGCTTACCCAGTGTATTCTATTTTTACTTGGTTGCAACCACGCAGAAATCACGCAGCTTGAGGCCAAACTCTGTCATCTGTAATGATCCTACTTACACACGTTTGTTCAAAAAACTCTTGCTAGAAGGAAGTTTCTGTTAATACTAAAAGCGTATCCGCAAACACTCGGACGGGCGGTACGTCAATCAGAATCATAATATGTACTGACTTTGACAAGCAAAAATCAATAAAGTAACATACAGCAAAGATATTTAAAGTATTAGGCTATCAGCGTACCATAATAAAGACAAATGGCTACGTATATTTCTACCCGTATAATAATTCATTATAGATTTCGTGTTCTCTCTTCCCGTACGAAGATAAGTTAGGTAGAAATTCTATCTCAACCTTACAAATGTAGAAGTTCCTAGAATGAGCACTGATCCTTGAGTACCTACAATGGCAGCTCAACACGGCTCAAACTACCCATCCCACAATTTCAAGATTCCACTTGATGCGCTGCGATGAAGCCACGGGGCTGTCTCACTACCTAGTTATCTAAGAGTCTAGATACCATTGATGAATAATTGTCTTCCAAATGAGCGGCCGTCCCGATGGTACATAGAAGATACATAAATATCTATGAAATAATTACATTGGTAATAAAGTTAGAATAGAATGGGACAACAATTTTTTGTATTTTCGACAATCAGAAAGTGATATGTATACTGCAGCCTTACGAATTCGCAGTAAGACAGCATATCAGACACTGACAGAAACCCATGCCTTTCGCACTTTAATTAAATGATTATCAAGAAGCAGAATCATGACCACGAACATGATTAACACAGGGCTACAAGTTTTTCATTTATTTCCTGTTCGCGCAAATTGAAGAATTACTCCTAAATTAAGCCACTATTGTACGCTGATTTTAGACATGCAACTGGAATTTCGCCAGCACATAATTTTTTTTTCGATATTCTTACTCAATATTCTTGTAGGAATAGCATTAGGGCTGCTTTACCTAAATGATACTTCTGAAGTGTTCCAAGCAGGCGTTCTGTAGAAATAGCACTGATGAAGTATAGGGAACAAGAAGCGATTTCTTGAAAATGGGGACGTGATGAACAAATTCAGTTTGCAGATTTGAAATCACCGAGTGGAATTGATAAAAATACAGTAGCAAGATTTCAAGCAACAAACTGCTGGTTCACCATAGTTAATGAAAGGGTATCAACGCACACGTATACTTTAACATCCGGGTCCACTAGTCATAATCTATACAGCAAATGGTATCATATACTACTGCAGTATATCCTAATATAAGAAGATATGCAGATATGCGCATTAGCATCACAATGCGAAAGAACAAAAATAGGTATGTATATATACCTAGAATAAGACTAGACTTATCAAGTGCTGGAAATGAGAATTGAATAATTTTCGATAAAATTGGGAACGGAAATAGAGACGTTTCGATCGCAAAACTCAAGGCTTACGATGCATTTATACGGAGCAATCTGTTTCATATGTTCAGAACTTATAATAGGTGATAGTAAAGTGGGTCTGCAATTTAATTAATGCATGGTCAAAGGACAGAAACCTATACCATGTCTACGTTGTCAATTCATACATAGTTTCGGAGAACAGATTGTCAGATCATATAAAATTATAAATCAGATTAGACCATCTCCATCACCACCGAGAGTTGCACAGCAGGAAAACAGATCATACATGACGTACATCAAAACAAGGAAAACCCATGATTCAACGTGTATTAGCATGTCAGAAAAGGATAATAAGAGCAAAATAATGATTGCCAGTATAGATTTCGATAGGACAAATGATACTAGCCGAGCGAGAAAGTACAGTTATTAAAAATGTGCTTAAGGCTAGCTAGTGGTAGCCATTTCTATCATGAATTAATCTGCCTTGCTCGTAGCAATACCACTATTGGAAATGTTATGTGTACACGGACGGCGCTGTGAGAGAAAAAGTTAATTAATCTATAGGAAATTCTACAGGCTAGATGCATTCCCCCCCGGACATGGGATAGACAAATGTGGCCCGATGGCCTGCCTACTGCCCATCCCATGCCCTATGAGGGAAGAAAACGACCGCCAGAAAGCATTGGAAAGCAATAAGTGATAATGAAAACACGTACCTGACATTCCAATAAGATGGTGTCGCCTTCAAATACGTCTGTGCCTGGGGCCCAAGCCACCCGGGGAATAGAACTGCCCGACCACACACCTGCCCAAACAGTCATAAATTTGATTGCTTTTACGGT
>LQNS02276620.1:8373116-8384632 GCA_001587735.2 Parhyale hawaiensis
TCTCCGCTCGGGTTCAAGTCATCGCTGCCGGAACTAAAAACCTTACATTGATAAAAACAGCTCGTGATGACCAACGAATGAATGGCGCCGTGACATCCGCAGACTACAGGCAAAGCATGACCGGGACGTGTCAATCTGAGGGAGATTTACGAGCGCGAGGCGGCAACTAATGAGCTCTGTGATTGCGGTGCTCCGTGTCACTGACGCTCATATCGAGCTCATTTCCGACCTGACGAGGGCATTAACTTGGGTGAGGGAGGTGAGCGATGCGTGTGTTAGTTACAGAGCTACACTTGATTAGGTGTGTAGACCAAACCCTATGGCTGCGACAACGAGGGGTCAAATTGGGAGGACGAGAAAACATATTGTACGCCAAAGAAAATTTTCCTTTTACTACGTATGACGATGATGAGCCAAGTTGGAAAAAATATTGCGTGTTAAAGAAAAGTCCATACAAGTCCCTATATATGACAACGATGAGCCAAACTGGAAGGACGAAAAACAGACTATATCAAGGAATATTTTTCTAATGACAGCGATGGGCAAAAGGAAAAAAAAAATTAAAAACCATACTTATTTGTGTTAAGGAAAAGTTTAGACTATATATATATATATATATATATACACCTACATCAAACAGCGATAAGCCAAACTGGGGGAACAGAAAGTAAATTATGTATCAAGAAAGTTTCACTAACTACCACAGTAACGTTGAGCCAAACTGAGAGGAAGCAAGAAAATGCGTCGTCNATATATATATATATACACCTACATCAAACAGCGATAAGCCAAACTGGGGGAACAGAAAGTAAATTATGTATCAAGAAAGTTTCACTAACTACCACAGTAACGTTGAGCCAAACTGAGAGGAAGCAAGAAAATGCGTCGTCTCACAAGTAAAAAAAAAAGAGCATGTAGCTACAGGAAGGACGAACTTAGCCTATAGACTAATCCCATGCATGGCCAACCCTACGCAAGCTACCTGAATAGGTCGACAGGTTATAGTTAGATAACCAGTTACATGAGCAAATTCTAGGAATTTTTTCCCCATGAATGAAAACGCCACATTTTTATGGGCATAAAAACACATTTTACACACAACTAGTGTGCTCTGTGCATCCAGAAATATCAGGAAAGTATGTCGAGAAAACTGATCGTGCTATACTTTTTACTTATTCTAATATAACATACTTCCTCGAATCCATAAATATCTGGAAATAGGTACGTAGCTACCTATATATGGAATTTTATGGAAAGTTCTTGCATGGATGTGTTAAGAACCTATAGGGTTACAAAGACGCGTAGTCGTATGTCGGAAAATAAGGGTAAGCTCAAGCATATACACTAAACAAAAATATATAAACTTAGTCAATTTATAACCAAAAGAAGATTCCCTGTAATCACTAAAGCTCACCTTGTGTATGAGAAGGCTTCACACAAGGCCAAGAAATAGTCAAGTACCAAAATATAACATAGGTACGCCTTTGCTTCTGTGTAGATCAGCACAAGACGAAACCTAGCAAGCAGAGAAGATCGAGGAGTAAGTCCCGGTGTCTTTCTGGGAATGGGCCTTTTGGTCTGTCTACTGCCACCTATCTACCAATTCTACTAGCATCCCCAAATCAGCCACATCCACTTCAATCAGTTGAATCAGTTCATGGAAATATCAGCACATGACGAAAACGTTACCGTAGCAAAAACTATCTAACAACCCGAAATTAGTTACGGTACACAAAGAAACACTTCAGTGAAGGTCAGCATGTTCCTCCAAAAAAAAGCCTGACCGTAACACAATACGTCCCAACAAACGTAATATGCCCTCCAGTGCAAATCAGCACATGACGAAAATGAGACCGCAGCATACGCTAACCTCCCCAAATCAGCTAGAAATACAGTGCAGTGCACCACATATATACGGAAGCTAATGGATGCAGCGTCATGGGCAGCCCAGCACTACATGCAACAACATCAAGTAAGTCTCAAAAGCGCGAGCTTCTCTAAGTACGAGCGACAGTACTTGACAAATATAAGCGTCAGCCTGATAAAACCAGCAGACCTTGAGGACCTGCGCTGTAGTTTAGCGTTGAGAATCATGCATAGGAGGAGTTCCACTCATCCCACATGAGTAATGAGTCTATAAACGTTAGCAGGGAGGCTTGTATGGAGCTCTGCCCACTGTGACAGAGTAGGGATACTTTACATGGAGACGCCGTCAAGGTAACCTCCCCTATATACAGTGGTACTATACGAGGTGTAGAATGAAGAGGTATGCATGGCGTCATTGGGATATTTGTGAAATTGGGTAGGCCATGTAAAAACGGCTGTATAATTAGGCAGACTTTACACCTACGTGGTAACCTCCCAATGTATTTCCAGTGGTGTATAGACGAGGTCTAGAGCGAACAAGTATGGCGTCATTGGGATGTTCGAGAAGATTAGTACCTATCGATATATACTTAAAATTCTAGGAAAGACGTTCTTCCAATATAAAAAAAAAATCTGATGCACTAATGAATCTTGAAGTTGGAGGCTTTTACAATTTATATTATAACATACCGACACAAGAAATTCACAGCAAATTAGCCTTATGGGACAAATTATGAGAAAGCCCATACTGAAGAGCGTTCGTTATTTGCTGTTACTCAAGAATCCTAGCTATTTGATTTTTTAGGTGTCATAAGCTTTTCTCGACAATGTATAATAGTAGTATAGTACTACGCGAATTATATACATTTTTTAGCGATGCGAGGATTGTGACACTACACAGTTACCGGTAATTTGTATAGTTTGACATCCTATTTGCAAATGTCTGTGGTTGAGTTGTGTTCGTATATGGCATAGGTATACTTCATAAGAAAAACTGCTATATAGAAGACAGGTACACAGCTACAAAGAGACAGCGTTACAATGCGAGGCGTACAAGGAGACGAGCGCTTCACTGGAATAGTTTCTTCTAACAGAAAACAAGTGACCTATCATAAAATTGCAACAGTTCTGCATCGAGCAAGACTATAAAACAGCGGTTTACACTTACTCTTTGGTCACAAAAGTGGTAGGCTACTCGTTGAGATCCTCGATACTGCACTACTTTTAACTATTAACCTTCGACCAGGGAAGGGATATTACGGTACGTGACCGCATTCTGAATGACGCGCATTTACTGGGAGGGGGTAAGATTATGAGGTACGCTCAGGACAATGTCATGAAGGAATGAGTGTGAAACTATAACCTACTGGCCCTTCCTATGCCCCTTACAGGTTACACAAATATATAAACATAATAACGCTAATAATATCTTGATTAGGAACACAATAATACAGCAAAAGTTCACATCGAGGCCAACTATGTTTCAGAATAACTGAAAATAGGAGGGATTAAACAAAATCCCTGAAATTTGAGGGCTTCCGTTTTCTTAGACGATTGATTAGATAATGCACTACTAGGGTAAAGGTAATATATATCGTTAGATGAGGCCCGCTAACTTAGATACAAGACGCGTTAGTTAATAAGATAGGTAAAGTTTACTCAGTAAGAGCCCGTGTGCTTTGCAAACGGTCTTTGAAAGAAGCAATGCTATTCCTGCTGGGTGGCGACCTTCGTTTCATCCCCATACATTGTGCCTCATCTAATCGAGTTAGCTCTCGACTAGTCACCACATATTTATATAGGTATAAAAATACCTTCGAGTAACGATTTGAGTAATAAGTCATTCGACTAACGAGGGCACCCGTCTATTTGGCTATAGAGGACAGCAGCGAAAAGTTGCATGCAAGAACGCACGTTATATGCAAGTGGTCCCTGTAGTGATGCAGTATAAATTGCCTTGATGATGATGATGCAGTCATCAGTAGGATATGAACGACAGGGTCTGTCACGACTCCAGGAGGCGTTAATGTGCTTCGTGATGATGCGTTAATTCAGCAAGCTTTGATGATCTGCAGCACTGGTCTTGCCGCAAGCAGTTAGATTATAAGTAGCTACTATAGTGTAATAAGTACGGGCTAGCATTAGCTATATAATGACTCTCGGCGCAAAATAACATCTTATTTTGGGATGTACAATGAAAGTGTAGAGAGGTACGAAAGTTTCCTTGTATAAAATTTAACTTCAGCAGCTAGAACTAAACCAAAAGAAATTAGAATAGTACCTACCAAATACTGTTAGAAAAGCGCTTCATGTATTTAGAAATATCTCTGAATCAGAAAAAAACCGTGCATTTGCAGGATTGCTTGGATACAGAGCTCAAATCGTGTACACACAATTTTCTCTTGGCGATTACGTATACGTTCGATAAAGAATCTAGGAACATCAGCAATGTTTTAGGAACAGCTCTCGACTATCTCAAGCAGCGAAAGAATATATACGCACACAGTCTCAACCATTGCGAATATCTCGGATCATTAACTGGTAAAGACGCATGTGATTGTTAAAAATCTATCAAAACTTCTCATACTTCCATGAACGAATAAAAACGTCGGAAATAGCGCAGTAGTCGACGAAGCGGAAAATGCAGGTGGAAGCTATGTAACTGCACAGACACTTCACACAATATAAAATTAAACTATTGACTGAAGAAACTAACAGAGACGAACACAAAAAATTCAGCGAAACTCCTCGAATCAGCAGCTAGGTATCCCAAGAAGCGGAAGACACGAGCTCAAGGCTCACCTCCCAAACCCTTCAGACGGAGGAAGATAAGGCAATTATGAAGAAAAGAAGCAAGCCGTAAGTAGCTCGAGCAGCCCATCACAAGGGTCGTACAACAAATCTCAGGAGACGTTACACGCCCTAAGCGCAGTGACACGAGTAAACAACCAAGGCGCGTTACGCGCTGGTTCTGCAGCTACGGTAACAGGCTAAATGGCGTAGCTGCTGCGCTCTTACAATTGTGTTAGGGTTAAACAAACGTGGTGAATCTACAACTGTAAATCAACGGGTCTCTAGGTGGGAGGTGGTGCAGTGCAGATATAGGGTTCACTGCTCTGCTACAGCTTAAATTGAGCAAGTCTTGGGCGGAAATGCAAAAGTTCTCAAAGTAAAATGTGGAGCAGGGCAGAAAGTGCAACTGCAACACTGCGCTACAGATAGAATTGTGAAAAGTCTGAAACTGAAAGTCATGTCTCGAAGTGGGACGAGGTACAGATGCAGCCCGAGGTCCATTAACGATGTGCTACAGTTTGACAAGTGGAAAATCGTAGCTTGAAATCAGGTGGCGACGTGGGAGGTGATGAAGGGTAGATTGTAGCTACATCTTCAACGTGCCGCCACAGCTGAAAATTGGAAGACTCGCAAGCTGAAAATCAATGGACCACGTAAGAGGTGGTGAAGAGAAGTCACTAGAGCAGAGGAGGGCAAAAGTAGACGGCCTGCGGGCCACATCCGGCCCGTAATTCTTTTCAATCCGGCCCGCCAATGACTTAGGCTTCTTCGATATATTTACCCGTTTTTTTAAGCGCTAATAAAGAGATTTGTATTAAAATTGCATATCTGCAGCGAAAATGTTATATATTTTTTACTGCACTACACACGGTTCCCACAAAAAGTGAATATACCCACGTAATAGCATTGCACTTTTTCTATAATAATGTATTTAATATGTATGCATCGGGAGGGAGCTGGCCCGGCCCATCGCTCAATTTTTAAAAGTCCATGTGGTCCCTGAGTCATAAAGTTTGCTCACCCCTGAGTGCACTAGAGTGGGCTTCTTTAGAAGGTACCTACCTACTGGGCTACGGCTAAATGACGAGATTAAGCAGAAGTCGCCAGCAGGGAAGTAGTAGGTACGAGGTACCTAGGTATAGATCGCACTTCTTTAAAGCAAGTTCTACAACTTGAAAAAGGCTACAGCTTAGTTTTAAATCGGTTTTTAGAACAAAGAGAGCACAACTGCTGAGTTACTGCATTGATACCACAGCTAACTGTGCAAATTTTTAAGCCCAAGATTAGGTCTCTCAGACCGGGAAGATGGGTAAAATTAGCACGTGCCTTCTATTCCTATATATACCAAAATTGATTTGAACTGGGACGTTGAAGGGCTACATTCGAGTCTTCGCGAAAACCTACAATCCGTCGCTTAGCACAGCCTCACGCGACAAGATTATGACAGACACTAAAGTCAATACCGTTTAGACACAACATTGATGAAGCCCCGAACATAGCGTAAACTTTCACAGTACCTACTCTTGTATAGACATACTCGCTTTTCCTTCAGTACAGCGACTCGTAAGTACACACGACGACCCCACGTCTGCAGGAGAAATAGTTGCAGCAGCGGCGACAACATCACCAGTCGACGTTAAGGCAAGAGACGACCAAGAAGTGGGGGCAAACACTGCCGATATTGCAGGCGCCCCGAGTACACAATGGACAGAAACCTAAGCAGGGCCGAAAAAAAGCTCGTTCTTAGAGTCAACCTGGCACTCCTAGAAACCTTGTCAAACATGGCTTTCGGACGGACACCCCGAGTGTCGGGAGTCAACACTGTGTACTGATGGTCTCCTGAACCTTGGCTGCAGCAGTAGAAATTGCTTTTCGACAAGGCGCAGAGATATACAGAGTCTTATATTGGTATTTAGATGCTGCATGCATCGGTTGATCCACTAATACTGCACGACACGCGTAATTTGCTTCTTGACAAGGCCTACGCTTTGGCATACGGCATAACATCATCGTTATATTTAACATTTAGACAGTGCATGAGCACTGTGCACTTTAGACAGTGCATGAGCACTGTGCACTGTGCATCATTATATGAAGGGTGAGGACACTGAGTACGATTATGTTGAGTTATCTGAATAGGTTGTCGGCAGACTCTGCTTTATTATGTAGCCTCAGCCACTTCGGGAGACACAGACTTGAAATATACGACAGAAAGCTTTTTTCCAAACAAACTCACTATACTGCCTGCAGCACTGCATGACTGCCGCAACACTTCTGTGCAACTGCCATTATATAATTTGAGTAGGTAACGCCTTGGATGTGGGTTAAAAGTAAGAGATGTTTCACAAAATCATTAAAATACAGAAAATTAAAACGTCTACAATCGTTCTTCAACGGAAACATAAAACAAAAAAAAAAAAAAACATAACTTCAGTGCTAACATAAATAGACCTAAGAGGACTGAATTAAGTTTACTATAGCAAGTAATTAAAAAAACATCATAATTAAGCGGAGTATTGTCAACTATACAACACAGAAAAAAATTTATTGCACACCACACGCCAACATCTAGCTCAAAGTGTTGATATCTGCTCATCAGAATTCTTGGTACCATAATTTAGATTTGTCCAGGAATTTCTAAAACAACCCCATCCTTACCAGAGCGTCACCCAGAATACACTAACATTGTATGCAGGTAACCCATACCGTGCACCGCACACGCCAAGCAAGTACATGCATCGTCGTTGCACAGGTAATCGTTTTGAGACAACAGGTACCGTAACTTGCCTTAAGTTTCACAAAGTATAATTATAAGACTTACCAGGTAGTGCAGAAAGCAACAGGAGGAGAGTGAAGAACTGCCAGCAGACCGACGTAACTGAGAAGGGCTTCATTTTCAAATCCGCTGTATTCACTGGGTCATGTTCAGACACTGGACACAATGTCCTATTCACCGATAGGTCCTTATTCACGATACATACACATGCTAAAGCCAAATAATACGCAATCGTAAGATGACAAAAATAATATATTACTAAAAAATGTCTTGCACTTTGCACTGACCGTATTCTGCGATTGATTTAAAATCGATACATCTACACTATAGCGACATCGTTAAGAACTTTAAATGCTTTACATCATATCGGAGCGTCTTTTCTGAAAATGATATTGTTATGAGTATTATATGTATAATATCTAATAATAATGACGTGAAACTACAACAGATATAATCAACGTTGACTCCGACAAGTGCACGATGGAACTTCTCTTCAGTAATAAATTATCATATCCTTTATACAGTTTACAGACACACAGCTGCAATGAACCATTTAAGTTAGTTATAGTCAGAAAGTTTAAGCCTCCGTTTCCGAGCAGAACGATATCACAGAGGAAAGAGTAAGGGACATGTAGAATGCCGATAGAAACGGGAACCCATGCACGAAAGTGTTGCCACACAGGATCAACGCGCATGGGAACAGCAAGTGTGAAAAGAAGAGGAAGAACAGAATAAAGCATGAGCAAGTAGGAGTATGAAGTAGGGAAGGAAGCAAAGTGGACACGAAAGACAGACGTCCCGAAGGCCTAGCTAATGGCTGAGGTAACCTACACGGGCCCCCTGGGGTTGCCGGGGCCCATAACATAAGATGGGCGAACCTAACTAACCTAACCCTATGTGGCCCATCCTATGCCACAGGGTAGCACCGTAGGGTTTAAAAAAAGTTAATAATTAGCGTATATGACAGTGAAAATTGAAACGCTTTTTTCCTCCATTCACTGAACTAATCATGTATAAATTACCACATAACGTTTGTAACTTGTATGTTTAAGAATTAGCTACAACCAGCTATTTGAAAATGGTAGCAAACGCGCGCGTGCGTGGGCTGGAGGTCTCACATCCGGTTGACACCGATGACGTCATCGCATGATGTCAGGTGCTATTTTCTCCAAAATAGAAATATTATTGTCTGCCTGGCTTACCAACTGTTGTTCTTATGCCGTATGGCATACGGTGCGGTATGTCTGTAAAACTAAGGTCCTACGCACAACAACATCAAAGAAGAAGTGCTACAAAAAAGATCATCAGTCGGATGCATCGTTACAAAATAAATAATCAAGATATATAACTCGCTTGCCATAACTGAACGTGTTATAAGCTAAACGCCATAAGTTTTAAGTTCCTAGGTGACGACGAGAGTGGGCTTAAAATAAAACACAAAGCACTCATAAATACCCGGGCCTCCATAACACACAGATCCCAGCCTCAACACATACTCCCGAACCGTACATTTGTGTCCATAATTTCAACGGTGATACCCTGGGCACTGACAGCTTAGTACCAATATAAGTGAAGGCACTCAACTTTATGCTCGTCGTCACCGTCGTATAAAATCGCTCGGTTAATCCGGCTGGCGCAAATTGAGCGTCGCTCTATAAGCAGGAAGTTCTGCGACAATATATTTTTTTATCTTATACCTAGACAATTTTTTTTGTGCGTGATGCAAGTTGTTCAGTGGCTGGGAGTGGCAATGGCGGAGAGAGAAAGAAATGCTGCAAAGCGATGCCGGTGTGGGACATGGAAGATTATCATTGCATTTTGGTAAGCATAATATATTGTGTCCGATAAGACGACACGCGTGAGAGCAAAGAGTAAAGAAAAATACAGGCGCAGTAACCTGCTCCGAGCAGGGGATGAGCCCGCGACTGAATTTATCACAATCGTCTGGTCAGTACACCACGGCATATATTACCGTAATTTGGGTAGGAAGCACACAAGTACTGGAGACTTATAGCAGTACGTACAATTAATGAATGTCATGGCACTCACTATGATCCACACATTTAAGCCTCAACTAAAGGAGTAACGTAAGTTACAATATATATATATATATATATACTGATCATCAGCAATGAGTTAGTTTAACTGAAGTGTACGCAGTAGGATTTATGAGTTTGCAATAGACGCTACGGCTGTCATTCGTGCTTCTAATATTCAGTCACGAACCAAATAGGTACGTGCACGCGGTGTAATACCTACACTGCGTGTTAAAAAACGGGAGGTACGCATGTTGACATTATGCAGTGACACGCAAAATAAGTACTTTTTCACGAATACCAAATACATATTTCAAAACTCCTTAGTTTTTTTACATACTAAGGTTTGAAGTTTAACCTTTATGCCTAAAGTTAACAGGTAAAATTTCTGTTTCTGAGTAAAGGCTTCGGGAAAATGAAACTAATATCAGATAAACAGATGCTTCATCAGACAAACTTAACAATAACTATTCAAAATGTCTGTTCCATGCGTCAATGTAAGTCTGCTACTTTCCTAATGAATTGTAGAACATTATACAAAATGCTTGATTAATTCTTCTGCAATGTGCCCTGCTATACGACCGCTTTTCTTACAACATTCATCTCGGACTCCGTCGGTGTTTCGAAAATCAATTATTTCATTTGGCCCTGAAGAACAAATCCAAAGGACTCATGTCAGGTGAACATGGAGGCCACGCCACTGGTCCATTACGCCCCATCTACTTGATTCTATAGGCGGCGTTTAGACAATGGAGAACATTCTTGGCGAAATGGGCCAGAATTCCGTCGTACTGGAACCACATTTGACAGTAAATGCCAAACATTATCATCTTAGAGACACGAAAATATGTGACAAGCTGAGCCCGAAAGTATCTTCAAAACTAAGGCGTTTTTGTATTCGTGAAAAAATGCTACTTTCCGTACCCCTGCCTACTGTCAACGTTTGTACCTATCGTGTTTTAATACCAAGTACATACAATACGGACATTAGTAGCATAATTACTCCAGCACCGTATTAGGTATCATTACGTTACTGCTTTCATTACCATATATCTCGTCGTCACTTACAGCTGAAGCACATGTGCACGCCAGTTCTCAGAAAACTTGCACCGCACATAAGCTGGTCGACAGCCGCTTCCTTTGACATCTTGTCATGCAGAGACGAAGAGCGAGGACGACGATTGCTTTTTCTTGAGACTCGATGGAGATTCAGTTACCGATACTCGAGAATTCTGCGGCAAGTGTTCATTCCTGCGGCAAGTGTTCATTCCTGCGGCAAGTGTTCATTCCTGCAGCAAGTGTTCATTCCTGCGGCAAGTGTTCATTCCTGCAGCAAGTGTTCATTCCTGCGGCAAGTGTTCATTCCTGCGGCAAGTGTTCATTCCTGCGGCAAGTGTTCATTCCTGCGGCAAGTGTTCATTCCTGCGGCAAGTGTTCATTCCTGCGGCAAGTGTTCATTCTTGCGGCAAGTGTTCATTCCTGCAGCAAGTGTTCATTCCTGAGGCAAGTGTTCATTCCAGCGGCAAGTGTTCATTCCAGCGGCAAGTGTTCATTCCAGCGGCAAGTGTTCATTCCAGCGGCAAGTGTTCATTCCAGCGGCAAGTGTTCATTCCTGCGGCAAGTGTTCATTAATGCGGCAAGAGTTCAATCCTGAGGCAAGTGTTCATTTACAACAAAAAGTTCCATTTGATTAGCCATCTTTCTCCTCGTTTTTGATTCACAGAAAATTGCAAGTTGTTCAACAATTATTTTTTAATCTTTCCAACTTCACAAGAAACTTAGGGCGAATGCATTCGTTGAGTGAGTTGGTTATTCAAGCGTTTCTTTAGATAAGAACTTCATTTTAGCTAATTACTGTATATAAGGTTAAGCTGCAAAGGGTGAAAATGAAGAATGCCGTTACGGCGTAGACGAGCATCTAGACTCGAAACTCAGCGGGACATACCTAATTTATTAGGATGAGCTGGTATGACAAACTACACATGAACATTAATGCGACAAACAGGCGACTTAATTGCGAGAATTACCTCAGTCGAGGGCCCTTC
>LQNS02276620.1:8384787-8401954 GCA_001587735.2 Parhyale hawaiensis
AGACTCGAAACTCAGCGGGACATACCTAATTTATTAGGATGAGCTGGTATGACAAACTACACATGAACATTAATGCGACAAACAGGCGACTTAATTGCGAGAATTACCTCAGTCGAGGGCCCTTCACCATTTCGTCGTCACTCCCACGCAACCGACGGTGGCGAACCGTCACCTCAGACAACCATTACCGCTGCTCTCGCCGTCGTTGTATAGTTGGCGAAGCAATTCATTAGTCGTTCGGGACGCAACTGCACCACCAATTCTAAGTGTTGACTCCGCAGGGAGAGTAATGTGCGACACTGAGGTAAAGAAGCGCAATTCTTCCCTCAACTGCCCCAAAGAAATGTCGGTCTGCTGGTGCTCAGTGATGTAACTGTTGGTGCTTGCTTGCCTGGCACCATTGCTATACAGCTCGGGAGGGAGAGACGGTGCCGACCGTGGAGATCGCATAACAGCTTTGCACAAACTTAGGGCAATACACAACATGCCTGCACAATGCCAAGGTATACGAGAAACATATCGGATGGCAGGCCAACTCTGAAAATTTCTACCTATCAACACCCACTGATTAGTTTGGGGATATTACTAAAGAGTAGTAGTGATATTCCCATTAATAAAAAGGAGTCTGTTTATATGTCAACAGGCTATTCATTCGCCTGTAAAAGCACGGCTGATTCAAGAGTTAATCTACTTACAATGCACGTAGGTCATAACTCATGGGTGGGGGCAATGCTTTGGAACAAGAACTGTTAGTGGTTTTCATATTGATAATGAATCACTTCTGTGCATTCACTTCCATAAAGTACTCTACATATCGCTGGTATCTTATTGACTGTATCCTCTGTCAGTTCTGATTACGACCTGGTGACGTTCCGAAAAAGATGAAAGTGCATGAGGCATCCAGTGCAGCGCATCTTGCTTTGTTTCATCCATGCATGAATATAAGTGTTGCTGCAGAGCAGGGAGACTTTTGTGGGATTGTGCACCAGCCCTTATAATTGCCTCAAGGATTGACAAGTCCATTGGGTTGAGATCAGGTGTTGATGTGACCACAAATGTTGGTCAATGAATTAGAGGAAGTGCACTTCTGAAGAGGTTTGGGTCTTTTCGATGAGTGCGAGGAAGCTCCGACTTATGGAAAGGTTCACTTTCGGTTTCATGTTGTTGTTCACCTTTAACTGTAGCGTGTCATTATTGTCGTACTTTTTAAGATAAAAAATGCTGAACATAGCTCCCACCCTGCATATGCTCTAACTGGAGGTCTAGCCCCTTTTCAAAGAGAGAAGCAGCGTGAAAAAAAGTAACGGGTTTCCGAAAGATATAGCGTAAAAACTGCTATCCAAGACTCTCGAACGAGTTAAGAAAGTAACAAATAGATACCATACGTTTCGAAAGACGGAATGAACACAAAATAAAAAAAATATATATCCTAGCTTTCGAAAGAGTCAAGACAGACTGAACGTTCTAATAGTTTCGAATAGGTAGGACTGAAACAAATATCCTCGGTTACTCACGAGTTACGAGAGAAAGCAAAAAAGTGCTAACAGGATAAATTGCCAGACGGCCAAGGAATCTGTCAACGGGACCCTCGCACCTGACCGAGCAGCAGCAGCGGCCGTGACTCACTGCCTCGGAACAAATAGATGCACTGCCACTGCCCTAAATTACATAATTTAAGCCTTGCATGCTGTGGAGACATACGAGGCTAGGCTACGGGCTACGCGGTGACACGCTCCACAGTTGGAGTTCGCAGTTGCACAGACCGTGACGCAAGAATAACAGACGTCAAGAGGCACAACTCGCGAAATCTACCACATAAAAATAGCGAACATTACGAAGCAGAAGTCGCAAAAACTGTAGCAGAAAAATAAACATGAAGGAGATTTGCGATGATTAGGACAGAAAAATAAATGACATTTAGAAACCGAAGTCGCGAAAACTGTAACACAACTTTAAAAGCCTATGGTGACCCGAAAAGAGGGAGGAACAAGGGACTTGTTGTACGTCACGTACAACGAGTAATTGTTCCAGTCTTCGATGATTACTGGAGAATGAAATAGCATATCGGGAATTATTGCAGGCATCGAAGATCGCCACATACGGTATTGAAATAGAACGTGGGGAATTAATTTTTCAAATTATTCCAGGCATCGAAGATCACAGCAGATTGGAACAGAAAGCAGCGAAAGAAGAAGAGAAAAAGAAACACTTTGAGCGTGTTCGAATAGCACACTGTGAGATGGAGATTATCTAATCTTCTTGGCTTCAACTCCAAAGGAACATCAGTGACATGTCCGACGCGTACACAGGTTTCTAATCTTAAACATCGGATCGGCTTCAACTCCAAAGGAACATCAGTGACATGTCCGACGCGTACACAGGTTTCTAATCTTAAACACCGGATCGGGAGACCATCACCGAAGTACCGGACGAGATAGACCTATCGGCGGAGTCAAGATTTAGGGCAGCCACGCAAAAGTTTTAGCGGACCAGATTTTGGGTAGGGATAGAACGGAATCGAAGATGACCTTCGCGCGAGTGGGAGAGCAATTAAGTTGTTAATTTTACGGCGGAAACTATTCAATGGCATCTGCACGCTGCACCCCCGCGCCGCGAGATGGGGCTCGGGGCGCCGCGAGATATGGGGCTCGGGGCGCCGCGAGATATGGGGCTCGGGGCGCCGCGAGATATGGGGCTCGGGGCGCCGCGAGATATGGGGCTCGGGGCGCCGCGAGATACGGGGCTCGGGGCGCCGCGAGATATGGGGCTCGGGGCGCCGCGAGATATGGGGCTCGGGGCGCCGCGAGATATGGGGCTCGGGGCGCCGCGAGATGGGGCTCGGGGCGCCGCGAGATGGGGCTCGGGGCGCTGCGAGATGGGGCTCGGGGCGCTGCGAGATGGGGCTCGGGGCGCCGCTAAGAACTTATACAAAATATCCGATTTTATTACAGCAGTCTACGATATAGCGACAGCGGCTGTGGGGAACATACGGTATGTATAACATTACTGAGTTAAATTTTACTATTTTACTATTTCAAGTGCCTCAAAAGTGCACCGCGAGTACAAAATGATAGCATCCACTGGCGTTCAGTCAAACCATCATTATAGGCCTACTGGTGCAAGTGCACATTTCTACGGAGACGAAACCTGCAGTAAATGATAACTTTACACACGAGGGAAAGTGCTAAACGATATGAATGACTTTTTGGTGGTCGTCCGCGGTCTTGATCCATATCCTCGAAATGAAAGAAAATGTCTGCTTTCGCCCAGCAGTCGAGGCACCTCGTCTGAAAAGGAACGGTGTACCTGTACTAATAATTAAACACATTGACTTCGAATACAAAAGAGATATTTCTAGCACGTAGACACTGAAGACGGGCTAACTAAACAAACATGCTCATCACTTCAATGAAGAAATAATGCACATCTTGAATAATTATTTTGATAAACCCGTTTCTATCTCCGTAATAGAAGCTCTTGTGTTTCTGAGATAGGCAGTATTCAAAATCGACGCCCTTCGAAGCTGTACTTTTATACCTACCTATTCGCGTATCTGAGGTTTAACAGCATTCACGATTGACACACTTCCAAGTCACGGAACGAAAATGGGAAACAATGAACGAGAAAAATATAAAGTATCGTAACCAACAGCAACTCTATCCAAAAAGCGGTAAAGTTTAAATTTTATTTTAAACAAACATACCGTACCCTAGTGATGGGTCGGATGTCATTTGGACATAGGGCTACGCGGATGCGGATACAATTGCGGATATTGCCATCTTGACATCAGCGGATGCAGATGCAATTGCGGATGTTGCCATCTTGACATCCGCGAATGCAGATGCGGATGTAACAAAAATGTGCGGATGTGCGGCGGATGCGAATATTCGCCCCACCACAAATACACACACACTCTCACGAGGCAGTTTATACAACACTTGGGGAGAAAAATTAGATGGTGCTTTGCTGACAGGGACAGCGCTTGCACACATTTCAAGCCAAATGAGAATTTGCAGTTTTCAGCACTATGGATGAGCTTAGTGTACAGTGATAAACCTGCGCATTCGGTCCTCCTTTGCTGCGGATTTTACAGTTCAGACATCCGCGGATGCGGATGCGATTACGGATGTTACCATCTTAGCATCCGCGGATGTCAAAAAAGATGCGGATGTTCCGCGGATGCGAATATTCGCCCCATCACTAACCTACCCACGTCCAACCTTGACTAACTGTCTAATAAGTACTATGTAGTACTACACTGTAATACCAAACCGAACCTAATTTTTTCTTCGTCAGCGGTAAATTATCGAGTATAGCTAAAATATATGTCACTGTTACAGCAGTCGCTCGTGCTCAGTCCAAGACCATGGTTACTAGAAATACAAATGCAGTGCCCACGCTAAAGCTGCGCAAATACAAGGACTGGACAATAAGAGACACATGAGGCAGCTGCTGGTTTCTGAGAAGAGACCATGATTACAGACATAAATGTAATGCCCCAGTAATACAATCATACGGAAGCTGTCGCACCATATAGCGGGGTGCTCCACGGTTACACTTTAGCTAACAATGAAAGCATACACTGCAACTACAAGGGAAAGACTAAATTTAAAACAAAAGGCGAATCTTACGAATATTGTCGCAAACACAAGCTAGCAGCCGTCAGTTTGTTTCGGCCTGGGCATGATAATAAGTTCATACAAACTTACCAGAATCATAATTTCAAAATCATCAAGCACGTAACAACTACGAAAGCCATCGTATCATAAGCTGGCGGCAGTCATTTTCGGGCTAAATGTCACAATAACAATATAAGCACATATCAACTGTATAGTTTCAAAGTCCAATACTTGACGGGAACGAAAGCCATCGGTCCGGCACAAAACAGATGCTTTATAACGCAATTATCGATTCTATTTTTAAGCTCACAACAAAAGCTTTGCAGCCGCAAGAAAATGTTAATAATCAAAGCGGGCCAGTTGCCAATCACCGACTCTCGTAACACAAGACAGCTGTCAGCATCTGGGTAGACATTATAAAAATAAAGGCACAGAAACGGTATAATTTCAGAATCAAAGATTTGGCAGCTACGGATAGCGATGCAGCAACTCGTGCCCGCTGGGCTATGCACCCACACCTTTTAATCAAGACTAAAAAAAATAGAAACCCCAAGCAAAGCTGAGAGAAGCCTTGATATGCCGTGGCATTCATTTTAATGGAGTCTCACCAGAGGTACGAGTTACGAGATCAACAACCGGTTAGCAGGGAGAGGCGTGATGGCGTAAGGGCAGCGGCCCTTCATTACAAACACTCTATCAGGACTGGCGTGGTGAGACCTAAAATCTTGAGTAATGAACAGATTGCCTTAAACAGCGCAGAAAATGAGTGCTTGTGCGTCGAGCACCAACGTTTTGGCCGTAAAACTGAGGTCCATTAAATAAATTTTCTAATTTTGGAACCTATCTCATAAGTATTTATCTGGTGTGGTGGTGGCATAAACACTGATAAAAAATAAAATGTGGCAGTAAAACGAAAACGTTAAACAGAATTTAAAATTACACACCTAACCTTGAAACGTCTAAATTAAATTACGATTTCTGCGAAGAACATCTGTGCTTGAAATAATCCTCTACAAAACACGCTAGGCGATTTAGGGTTAAGGTGTTTAAGACTGGTACTAAGCTACTGAAACTTTAGAAGATATCATTCAAGAAATGAGTGGCCCTGTACTAGGACACTAATTAGGCACATAATGAGACATACGTCGGGCGAGTTTCAAGTCACTCGTAGTAATTGCACAAGCTGAGCTTGAACTCTCTTGGCTCATTTGTGTCTCCAATTTTTGTGAGGCGTGCATTTTGGCGCCATAGTTCACATACATTGCATGGTGCGCTGAAAAGTTCCTGGCGTTGAGGGCATCGTGCAAGTGCTAGGTATCTCAAACGTACAAGCTCGCGTATGTTTCAAAATGAATGCCTTACATTAGCCGAAAAACACCTAACCGAATCGATTGCGGACTGCAACAGGAATGTAAATATATACACTTTATACAGGCTAACTTAGCACAATTAAGGCCACCATATTTTAAGTTTCATGTTAGACACACAGGTTGATATCCACAACTAACAATGTCACACTATTATACGGTATATCACGGACTCCTCACACCTGTATGCTTCACATTTGCCGGACAGAACACATAGTCGAACACATAGGTACATTCTCGCGTAGTAATTAGCTATAGAAAGCTGATATACGGTCGAAGTCCTACGTTGAGCATAGACTACGATCCGTAAAATCGCATTGTTATCATCACTTTTCGCTATAGCAAGAATCACACTTTTCTATCTGCCATAGGTATAGAAATACCCTAACTGCACGTGTAAGCTTTCGCGAAGCATATGGCATGGTGACACAACGCAAAAATCCTTTCACCTTCTTCAAGTCCTATGTGCACTTCAAAAAATTGTACTTTTATGTATCACTCGCCATATGTACTACACAGCATAGAATACTCATAGTTGTCACATGAAACTACATGGTTCAATAGCTTGCATGATTCTGGACAAAGCTGGTAGATAAATGATCAGCAGATCTCATTTCACACGTTTCAGTAGGCCTAGCCACGAACTTTTGCATTACATTTTCAACTTGATAAAATCGTTGCTACCTAAGGCGTCTTTTTGTGACCACTGCGCGGATGATTCCCCCTGATCGCGCATGATTCGCACGGTATTGTGACCGCATTTTGACGTGATTCTGATAGCAATCAACCGTGATCAGTGGTGAGAATTGATTGCAGCATGATTTCCTCCCCAGGCTAATCATGCGTGATCAAAGAGTGATTCCAGCTGTTGGACAAGTAAAAATTCAAAATTTGAAAAGCAAATCCGTGAGGTTTTCTTATATCTAGGGATAAAATAAATAATGTTGTGATGATTGTTTGTAATATTGACTTTCAAAATTGTAGTTTCCTTCGTTTCATGCCTGTGTATGTTCAAAATTCTTTAAATACAGCTAGTTCAGTTATGCATTGGCTTCAAAATAAATAAAGGCTCATAGAAATCCATACCCTCCAATTTTCCGTAAAATTACCACAAAAATATGTTTTTCGAAAATTGACGTGGCGTCTCTGGTTTGTTTACAAAATCGTTGACCGTTCTTGTGCTTTTCAGTTATCACGATGATCATGATCACGGTGATTCTGATCAGGAGCGTGGCCACAAAAAGACGCCTCTATAATGTAAAGTGAGTGACGACGTTGTTCAAGCCTCCCCAGCCAGACAGCTGCGGAGTTTCTGCATGGAGAAGAAAAGTAAGGGAAATGTACAATGTGCAGAAACGTATGGTGGAACGAATGCAGGAAGCAGTTCCAAAACAGGATCAACGCGCGTACGAAAAGCAAGTCGGAAAGACGTGGAAGAGCAAAGCAACGCATGATCAGTAGGACTGTCAAAATGGAAGATCGAAATGCCAAGGTGGACATCTCGAAGTTTGCATTTTCTTTGACACTTCGCACTTTGTACCACCTTTTTAAGTCGCGGTGCAAAAGCAGCATTGCTTGAAGCCGGCATAGGCTCCTGTGCAGCATCTGGTATATTGACACACGGCCAATATCCTTCTTTTACGTAGCACAAGACCTATCTACAATTTGTAAGCGAGAGTGGTGATGATAAGGTCGAGTTAAGAGACCATTGAGCTCCCAGCAGCACGGCGGTAATGCCTCAGGCTTATCCTGCACCAGCTCTGCACATCTCGTATAGAAGTCACTTAGCACTGAGGGATGGATGCGTGGACCATGTCAAAGGGACGATTTGGACATCCTCCCTCGTCTTATGGGCACCGCGGAGACATTCTAACTAGGACAGAGGCCACATCGCCTCATTTGCCAGACGCATGTAACTAAGAGAAGACACTCGTATACTTAAAAAAAACATGTAAAAAAGCGATTTATTTTATGCCAGAATATCATTGTGTACTGGAATTTATGCTCAGCCCCGTAGCATAGCTTTCTTTCCAGGCGAAACCGCAATTAATATGCCTATTTAATTTGAGAGAAAATATTGAAATTTAATAATTCTGCTCGAGGCTCCATCCGTCCATCCCTGTGTCTGTACGTTACGCTTTTCGGTATCAGACAAGGGAAACTTCACCTTGCATAAAGCTCTAATTTTCGTTGGAAGGAAGTTCAACCTTAGCTGTCTTCTTTTCGCTTCTTGAAAAAATTTTCGGTCAGTTTCGAAGTAAAGACATTATCATTTCACCCGCATCATATCTACTGTGCTTCATTTTTTTAACGCCATATTATGTTCACTTTGCTGGTGGCGGATGACTTTCGTGACAGGGCAAGCTGCGTAGCTGTAGGATAGGTACGCTACGGAAGCGCAGAGCGGGAAGTGGTGGACTTAATTTACAGTAAATTTTGAAGCGACTGTGCGATGTCTAAGGCCCCCTGCAAACGATAGTCTTTGTAACGCGTTTTTATTTCACCGTGTTCTAATGGGTTGCTGTATTTGTGTAAACAACAAAATAGTGCGCTGCGTCCTTATTCGTTAATCTCTTAAATCAGGAAGAGACACAAAAAAATTTACTAGCGACTCTTGAACAGCAAACTCTTTGATGGCTAACATTTTATTGAAACTTTTGGTAGACACGCAGTTGTTTGAATGGCCGTAACAGAGCATTCGAACGCGACGAAGTCAAAATACAGAACAAAAGAATATCGTTTGTAGCGGGCTTAACGAGATGCAATTGACATCTTTTGAGAACAGAGAGTTACGCAGCTGTGACTGAAAAAGTTGGCCGAGTCTGTTGTGCTTTGTTGTATGGCTATCGTATTAAACAAAGCAGAAAAATGGACTACTGATCAGTATCGACGTGTCCAGTAATAGTGCAAAAATATCGGATACGCCGACAAAAAATTGTAATGTGTGAGATTATGAAGGGTAAAATTATAGGTAATCTGTGGGAAACAGAGCTTAGAAAAGGCGTGCAAATACATAGGAGAACAATGCATGAAGTACCGTCGTCTCTCCATGTCTTTATAAAGACACATGCAGGTGCGACTTCTTTGTTGACACAACATATGCGAGTCCACAGGCGAAATCAGAATACTAAGACAGGTTAGACGAGGCGTAAGGTAGACGGACTGCGTAACGGTAGACTGGGCTAAGCGGTGTACATAAATTTAGACAGGGTAGGTTACGTTAGAAGCGCTGCCTCAGGTAAAACTAAGGTAAGAGAATACATTAATTAGCAGTGGAAATTCCACGGGTCCCGCTAGTGCCTATGTTGAAATACCAAACTAACTACTTCTTGGCAAACTAATAATGAGAGTAATCTACCCTATATACTCGAGACAAACAGAATAGCAGCACAGTTGGAAATTCATAGTTTTAAATACAAACCACAAAAAATCTCGTGCTAAGGGTTTAGCTGTTACATTCCTCAGCATTATTTCAGCTAGAGTGCTAACTAATTGATTGCCCTTTATACCTGGGTAGATTGAAGAGGTTAAGCTGACGCAATCGGCAGTTTCAAAATTTATTGCTAGCTGAGGCCTATCTGTCGGCATGTAGAAAGAAAGAAAGAAAGAAAGAAAGCGAGCACAAAAGTGGAAAGTCGTGGCTACAGAAAAACGAACTCCAATTGTACGCTAACAAATTGGGTCTCCACTATGTCCATTCGACTCCCTCAAACTGGTAAATGAATCTTTAGAACACGCCATAACTTGAATGATAATTGGTAATATTATCTAGAATTGGAGAAATAAATAATACCAGTACCTAAGAAACAATTTACATTATGTAGTTAATACGACACTGATAACCGACTAATACGTAAATAAAAATATGTCATAGCCCTCAATTGCATTCATTTCAGCAATACCCATTTTTATCTATCACCTTCTACAATGTAGAAAAATGGGAACTTCAAAATCTAAACTCTCATGCAACGAGCTAAGGTAGCCAAATGTGTCGCACCATGGAAAAGCCGCCGTATTTCCGCCTCAGTTTACAACCATGAGGTGGCATGAGGAAGCTGCCAGCGGTTGAGGGTTTGACGTTGCGCAGGACACGAGACTATCTCGCGCCAGAGACTTGAGCTGATAGACTGATTAGCTGTGTGGCATCCTCCACATTCCTAAGCACCAACCAACAGAAATCGTTGCTATTATTATGGTATATAAGTTAGTTTAAGCCTCTCTAGCCACAGCCAAGGTGTTCCAAGGGAAGAAGTGGGACACAGAGTAACATCGAGGTGTCCCCACAAATGAGCAACGCACACGGGAACAGCAAATAGGGAAAGAACAGGGATGCAAATCAATGCACAATCAATAGAAGTACGAAAAAGAAGCTAAGTGGGCAAAAATAACAGTTGTCCCGAAGGCAGCGGTATCAGCATTCATCAAACAAAATCGTTCAAGTCAACGCTCTTAACTCTAGGATGCAGAACAATTTTCTTTTTTTTAATAGAATGGTTTGCAAAGTGTGGAAAAGTTGACAAGCTGTGATACTGATTTACTTGTTAAGTTGGCTATTTTCAATGAAAACCACAGTTGCAACGCAAAGTTTCAAGCGTATACAAAAAACTTCGAGTAGGCTGCTCGGAGACAGCATACGGTAGGTACTTCCGCCAAGCAAGGCAATGTTAACGAAAAATTGAAATTGGTTCTGAAACTACGATTTCCTTTTTATCAGAACCGAAATCAGGTCATTTAGACCTCTTGGCAGTAACAAGAGCTTCTATAATTTTCTTGAAGATCCGTCCATAATTTCATGAGTACCTAGTATTCTGACAAACATCACTGGAACGCACACACATGCAAACCGATCATCACCAAAATTGGGTCATTTGTCTTTCAACATTTCTGTCAATTCTTGGAAATTTTATACAGATCCGTACATAACTTTATGAGTTATAGCTACTGTCATATTGCTAACAAACATAACATCGAACATACAGAGAAACAAACAACCGAACATGACGAACAAACAGTTCATCACAAAAGTTTAATGATGTACTGATCATGTACACGTATGCTTCATGATGTACATAACTCATCTATATTTTTAAAAATATGTCTAGAACTTTTTCAGTTACGGATCTAAGAAAAAACAGGCATGCAAACAAACCAGCTGTTGAATGGATTTTTTTCCAAAAGTTTATCATCTGTTCCTCCTAACCTGCCTAACGATGCCTGGAAATTTCGTCAAGATCCGTCCATAGGTTTTTGAGTTATCTCAGTGACCGACAAATATACCACAGACAAAGACACAAACACGATAAAATAATAACCTCCTTGGCGGAGGTAATAACCAAGGTCAACTCGTAAACATGCAAAGATTCTAGCGCACAAAGCAACTGTAATGGTAAACACCCCTATACGACGAACTACATCGGCATTTGACAAAACAGATCCTAGAGAATAGATAGCTACTCGCTATAAATAGCCCATAAGGATACCGGTACCTCACAATGCTTTTACCAACCGTAGTAGCAGAATGCTCAAGTGTTTGCTCTAACACGCAGAATGCGCGGGGTCAAAACTGTTGCCAGCAGTCAAAACTGTTGCCAGCTGGCAAGCTCTTGCGCTTGAAGCGCTGAGTCAGCATTGGTGCCGGATGCTTGGTGCTGCGCGGGTAGGTACTGACCCTACCCACAAATGAAGATGGTCGGGAGGTCGCAGGTTGTCAATATAAGAGCCTTTCGTCGCCGGCTCAATACTCCTGACGACTTGTGATCAACTGCAGCTGTGCACCTTTCAGGGGTAAGTTGGCCTATATTTGTAATACGAACCAGTGTCTGTAGATTTCCCAGTTGGGATGTACGGTCAAGCTGACTTTTCCTTTAGCTCTTACCGAAGAAAATAGTGAGAAGTAGAGCACTGAGCGAGCGCAAACCTACCTCCGCCAAGCGAGGCAACGGTAGTGGAAAAATTCAAATTAACTCTGAATGCATGATTTTTATTGCATCTACTTCAAAATATACTAATCATTTCTGCCGTTTGATAGGTAGTAATAACAGTTTGTGCAATTTTCTTGAAGACCGTTCATAACTTTTTGAGTTATGCTGCTAACACACGTTATGACGAACATGAGTCAAACATACAAACGAATGAGCCGATCTGCACCAAAATTAAATCTTTTGTGTCTTTAACATTACTAACAACCTCTATAAATTTCATAAAGATCCATTCATTATTTTTTTATTTATTGTGCTAACAAGAATAAAATTAAAACGGAGACGAACGAACGAACAAACGGATCATTACCAAAACTTGGTCATTTACTCTTCGTTATATACCAAACAACTCATGTGACTCTCATAAAAATCCGTCCATAAATGTTTGAGTTATGACATTGAGGATAATGAGGCAGACAAACAATCGGATGGACGAATTTTCACCAAAAGTTAATCGTCTGTTCATGCTAACATACCTATAACAATCCCTGCAAATTTCGTCCAAATCGGTTCATAACTTTCTGAGTTATCTTGGTGACAGCCAGCCAAACAAACAAAAAACACGACGAAAACATAACCTCCTTGGCGGAGGTAATTGAGGCTTTTTTTATTGAGCAGCACTCAAAAGCTCCAAAGTACGCTATAGAGCACGAAGAAAGGTAAAAATTGAATAGAATTAATACCTATGGTTTAGGGTAGGTACCCGTACATAATCAATAAAAAATTCAAGCACATATCCCTACGGGAACGGCCCAAGAGCTGTCTCCGCTGGATACTGGACCTTAGGCTTATCACTGCCCAAAGGCTAAAAATATTCCTATTCTAGATTACAACGTATACGTTCCTACACAGAATCGGAAAAAATTCCTATGATTTAGCAGAGAAAAAATAGTAAAAACTTCAAGAGAAAGCGTCGGATATCTGCAGCACACTCAACGATTTGTTACAAGACTATACGGTAGGTAATAACATTAAATTATTTTTACTTAATTTCATCTCTAGACGTCGCCTTGACCGCCGTTCCAATTAGGAAACCTCCATGCACTGCTTCGTGTTCGGCCAAGTTATAACTAACTATAAATTGCAGCGCATCACGATTCCACCTCTCCTTAATAAACTCGGATTAGCCATTCACTAGCTATTAGATAGAGGGAAAATAGGACTTCAAAGTCAAATATCTTAAAAACTAAGTACTTGCGGCAAAAATATCACTCATAAGAAATGTCTTAATTCCCATTTCACCTGAATATAATGTTGAAACCGGAGCACTCTGATAGCGCATACCTCCGCCAAGCAAGGCAACGGTAACGAAAAATTCAAATGCGCTCTTAAACCATGATTTTCTTTGTATCAGCACCAAAATGTAATCATTTGTGCCTTTTGATAGCATTAACAGTTTCTGCAATTTTCTTGAAAAGCCGTTCATAACTTTTTGAGTTCCTATGCTGCTAACAATCTTACGACAAACATTCAAACACGCAAACGGACCAACTGATCTGCGCCAAAATTATATCAATTACATATGTCTTTATATATAACATAAAAACAACTCTTGTAAGTTTCATAAAGATCATTCAAAATTTTGTAAATGTTTACGAGAGGGGCTCGGGTGTTTTTCCAATATTTTTGTACATTAAATAGTTATTCTTATACCAATTATCAATGTTATACACACTTTAGGTGTGCGCATAGGGTTTTCTTCGAGTTATAAAGTTTGAAACTTTTGATTTTCTCCTATATAAAAGTGGAGGCGACAGACTGACAGCCACCAACACCGACCTCCCCCTTAGCAATTTTTTACTGTACGGGAGCCATTCTATTTTGTTATTTATGGTCGGATAGTATGGAAACTCGCGCAGCATATGTAAAATTGAATTCTAAGCACATATTATTCATGATAATTTTTCGATTTTTGCAATAATTTTAAAGTAATGTTGATATTATACTTTCTTCTTGTCCACCAATAACAAGCCAGCTTGACGAGAGCGGCGACCAGCACTCTTTCCGACCAATAAGAAGCTTGCGTGACACGTTGGTCGACCAATAAGAGGCTTTAGTGACGCGTTGGTTTCTACCAATAAGAAGCGTGTATGGCTGCAACTATTGGGGGATTTACCCGGGTTCTTCGAAATTTCAGATAGTTTCAGGATTTTTTTAGAACAATTTCAAGAATTTTTCAACTTAATAGTTGACAATTACGTAAATAATAATTATGTACTTCCGCGTATATTGAGATAAGCATAAAGTGTTTATTAATAGCGTGAAGCTTTAAATTATATTCTTTTATAAATATTTGGGGGAATTATTTCAACCTTTGGGGAATTTTAAACTTCCCTTTTAAGTGATTTGTATTTTGCCGGTGACCGCTGTAGAGTATGGACGTAGCCTATAGCTTTTATGTGTTATGTGTTGTGGTGTCGTGTTCTTATTAGTTTATTTTGCAGTACAAACATTTTATTTTCGTTATTTATGATTCGATTGTTATCATACTCGCACAATAAACGTAAAATTGAATTTGAAGAACATTTTATTCTATTTTTTTTATTTCAGTTTCGTTATGTTTAGTTAGTGTACGTTAGGTTATGTTATGTTAGGGTAGGTTACGAAAATCAAAAAATTGACATGAATAAAATATTTTTTAAATTCAATTCTACGCATTCTGTGCAAGTTTCATAATAATCGGACCATAAATAAAGTAGAATGGCTCCATAAAAGTAAAAAAAATTCCCCCACCCTTAGAACGAGGAAGCTTGCAAACAGTGAAGCCATCAGATAGGCCGAGAACCAACTAAGGTTAGGCAAGGTAGGTTCTTCTAGGGACCGATATTTGCTAGCAGAACCTGCCTTGCTTCCCTAACTTAGGTTCTCGGCCTAACCGATGGCTTCGTTGTTTTGGTTGTACCTCTATCACACAGGCTTACGTTACTAAGCGCATTCGTGTCCTAAAACGCGATACGTAAGCTTAGGCTACCTTATACCTTAGATAGGCTACCTTTGATGATATGTACTTAGGACGAAGTCCGCTACACACGTCGCTCATCTTGTGCAGAGGTGATGCTGCAGTACGTCCGTGACCAGCGGGGTGGCTAACAGTGAGTTATCAACACAGTTCACGTAGTCGCTTACAGCAGGTTTATCCGGCACTTTCAGTAAGCATGCGTCCAGTAAGTGTTTAAATTTCNACTTTGTGGCTATCGCATCACTACCAGTTTTGATCGGAATGCGCACCTCACAAGTGCGACCAATACGGTTTGAGCGTCTGGCCTGGATTCGGCCATTGACATTGACAGTAATTCCTTCTAGAATTTTCCAAATATATATGATCGTAAAGCGCTCGAATCTCCTTTGAATTGAGTACATTTGAAATTGAGCCAGTCTTTCGTGATACTTTAAATCTTTCATGCCTCGGATTTTAGCAGTGAACGATCTCTGGATAGCCTCGAGGCGCTCTAAATCTTTCCGTTTGCTTGGCATCCAAAGAGGTGAACAGCATTCAATCCTTGGCAGTATCAGTTGTTTCCATAAAGTGAGCATTGTGTCTGCCTCTCGTGAAGAGAAAGTTCGAAGCACCCATCCGCTCCACTTCTTGCCTACGGCAACAACTCGAGCCACATGATCTTCAAAAGTGGCATTATCTTGTATTCTCACCCCAAGATCCCTTAAAATTTGCTTTCTTTCGATTTCGCTCTCATCTCTCGTCGTGTAGGACGTGGATTCAGTAATGGAGATGTTTTTTCGGGATCGTTGAAGGTCAAATTTTGATTCGTTGAAGCCTTGAAGGTCATATGTTGTTAACCGATGTCCAGTGGAAGGTGTTGGTTAGGTCTAGTATCCCTTATAGAAGGGATATATATTTCAGTAAAATTTTAGTTTCGTTGCCGATTGTAGAAAATAATGGAGGCGCTTGGATTTGTTTCGGTACTGTTTAATAAACAGCTATGTAACAAGTTAAACAAGAAAGCCGTCGAAATGGTCCGCAAAGCGTCCAAAGCGAGCCATGGACGATCGTCCGTCGCACGACGGTAAACAATTTTATACAGTTTCACGGTGTCACCCTTCACTTTGATATAGGAGAAAATAAGAAGTTTAAAGCGTTGTAACTAAAAAAAAAAACGTTATGCGCCGACTTAAAATGTGCATAGCTAGCATTGGTGATTGGTGTAAGAAAAACAATTGAATGTAGAAAAAATAATTGAAAAATCACCCGAGCCACTCTCGTAAACATTTATTCAAAAATTTTTGAGTTATTGCGGTAACAAGTGAAATCAAACACAGCTACAAACACACGAACAAACAGATCATCAGAAAAATTTAGTCATTCACTTTTCATAAAATTTAAAACAAGTCATGTAAATTTCATGGAAATTCGTTCATAACTTTTTGAGCTATGGCATTGACAAAAATGAGGCAGACAAATGAACGGATCTTCACCGTAAGTTAATCATCTGTTCTTAACATACTTAACAATTCCTGTAAATTTCATCAAAATCCACAGAGATAATAACAGATAGACAAACCCGACGAAAACTTAACCTCCTTGGCGGAGGTAAATATAAGCTTAGTCACAATATAATATGAAATTGCGGAGTATAACTGCACTTGAAAATAATATAGGTAACGCTAAAATAACATATCGGTGTTTCCAATACAAAGCATTTGCGACGGCTGTAAATAACCAATAAATTCGTATTCAACGCATCAATATCTACTAGATTATTGGCCTAAAAGGTATAAGTTTCAGCAGAAGGTCATAAAACTACAGTATTTACGAGTTTTCTTTGGTAAAAATTAGTTTTATTGCCATCTAAAATAAGGTGTTTTTTTATTCCATGTTTTTTGGGGGTGTAGATTAAGAATCTGAAATCGGTTTGTGGCGGTCGGCATCGGAAATCCTTTTTTCTCGCATAAATGTATTCATTGATTTCATTCTTGCGAACGATTAAACCTATTGCGATGCCACGATATTATTTCCGAATATTTCGGAACGTTATTGCGAGTCTGTTAAAATACATAATTACTTTACAAAATAGTATTACAAGTACTTAGTTTCAGGACTCAACATTTCGGCTCATTGTGTTGTACTAGAGTTAAAAGCCACACCACAATAGACAGACGTCGCGAGACCCAACGCTTGAGCCTTTGCACACAACCAACCACACCATCCACCATCACATCTGCCGTTCTACTGGCAACTGAAGCTGTT
>LQNS02276620.1:8402446-8424162 GCA_001587735.2 Parhyale hawaiensis
TCTGCTGCTGAGCAGCTGAAGAATAGCCTTGCTTCTTCTGATGAAGGAAAACATGTATATTGTATAAGCTCATAGAAAATCGCCTTAATTGGGCAATTTGATGCACAGACGTTAAATAGTGGCAAACTACTATCGAAAGTAAGGCAAACATAAAAACTTGAAACAGTGAATTTTTCATTGTAGGAAGCCGCGCTACAGATGTTGGTATTTTTATATATCAAGTTTAAGACAGAGATCAATTCGGGTTCTAAAGTGAAGTGAGTGCACCAGAAAACAGTTTTAGAATCTATGTAGGTTTCACTTTTGGTCAAAGAGAGTACTGTGAATTCAACGTACACTTTACTGGGTTTAGCTCTCAATATAGTACGATTTACGATGCGTTCTTCAGTGGTTTATCTAGTCGAGACGATGATGACTTGCAAATTACAATATAAACATTAGCATTACAAACGGACTGACTTGCATTTTAGGCAGGTGTATCCTGCGTTGCTTACTCTGCGGAAACCATAGAGTAGGTACCTACATACTTCATAGCCCCAACTTCTTGTGATACAGACTTCGTTCGTTGAATTATCCATCCAGCGCTGTTTCACGATTCCAGGTGGAGCACTTGGCTTTCATGCTTCTAGAGCTGACACAATACATAATAATGAACTAACGATACAGTAGTGAAACTGTTTCCGATACACCTATTACTTGGTCCAATCGTTACTCGAGACTGCTAGGTGGTAGGGTGCGTTTCGGATCCCTGAGTAGCAAAGGCGCTTTGCACTGGCCAGCCAAGACACACGCATTTCCATCACTCATTTTTTTTACGCTGAACAGCACCCTGGAATGAATTTTTCAAATCTGAGTCTACGAGGTAACACATCGAGTACTGGTGTATAATATCTTCACTAATGTAGAGATGCTCAAAGGGGACTTTTGTGTAAAACTATATGAGCGTTTTTTTTAAAGTTTGACTTATAGTTTATTCTTTGTAACTACTCCTCACTGCCTCATGGATATGGTTTAGCAGGCCATAGTTAAGCGGAGAAAAATCCCTAAGCGATTGCTAGTTATTAGTTGCTACCTCAGTTACTAGCTATTTTTATTAGCCACAAAACAACTCGTTCAAGCTGGTCTGTATTGCAAAATTCTGGCAAAAGAATAGGCCAGATTGCAGATTTTGTAATTATGTTACGTTTTCATGGAGAACGATAAGCAAAAATTATACTACGTTGCTGAAAATGGTGAAAGTGGAATCTTTATCCCTTTAATTGAATGCGCTTCTTTCTCAGCTAACGATGAAATCCAAACAATGATGATATTTACAGTTTCTCTTAGCAGCGATGCCCTGGAGTCTAGTTTTTATATTTTGCTGCGCACATCCAAACTATATTTGCTCTCAGTTCACGATATCAATTTCAGTAGATTATCAACAAAACACAGTCGAAGCGATAACTTTGCACGGGGCAGTAGACACAATTACTGTATATTTACCTCCGCCAAGGAGGTTATGTTTTCGTCGTGTTTGTCTGTCTTTCTATTTGTCTGTCACCAGGATAACTCAAAAAGTTATGAACCGATTTGGATGAAATTTACAGGTATTGTTAGGTATGTTAGGAGGAACAGATGATTAATTTTTGGTGAAGATATGTCCATCCGTTTGTTTGTTTGTCTGCGTCATTTTTCTCGATGCCATAACTCAAAAAGTTATGAATGGATTTTGATGAAATTAGCATGAGTTGTTAGGTATATAACAAAGAGTAGATTACTAAATTTTAGTAATGGTCCGTTCGTTCGTTCGTTTGTGACTGTTTTTAATTATATGCTTGTTAGCACAATAACTCAAAAAATAATGAATGGATCTTTATGAAATTTATAGGAGTTGTTAGTAATGGTAAAAGACATAAATGATCCAATTTTGGTGATCAGTTGGTTCGTTTGTATGTTTGACTCATATTTGTCATAACGTTTGTTAACAGTATAACTGAAAAAGTTATGAACGGATCTTCAAAAACATTGAACAAGCTGTTATTAATTTAAACAGGCACAAATGATTAGATTTTGGAGTTTATGCAAAGAAAATTATGGTTTCAGAGCCAATTTGAATTGTTGCTACCGTTGGCTCACTTGGCGGAGGTATGCGCTCTCAGAGTGCTCTAGTTTCCACTTGTTTTCTTGCTGTTGACCGAATAGTTTCCTCTTCAACACAAAACTTTCGATGTACTGAAGATGCACCATACGGTAGGTACCGTATAGGATACGCGGGGGAGAATTTAATGAAATTCACTAATGCTTTGCTACTTGCTAATATAAAGCGCATTGTTTCGCACATCATCATATCATCTCATGTAGGGAACGATTGTCCTGCTTAGATGAATTGAAAGAGAAACCACTTATGTCGTATGACAGTTTGAGTTGGCCATTGTAGCGTATCATCCAGGAGCATATTAGTAACAATAGTAAGTTAGCCTATATGAAGACGGGTCTTCACAAATGAATCGCTGTCATTTTTGACAGCGCGGATCCTCTAGTTAGCACAGATTATACTGATTTTTCATAACCGCTTGTGTGTTTCTGTATTTATTGTTGACTAGATAAAATGAATTATAATACATGAACAGTTCATTCCTTACGATCTTCTGAATAAATGTAAAAGATATATTTTTCAAGACAAGGATGCCGTCTCGGGTTTGCTTTCAAAATTTGGGACACTTCTTGTGTGATCATCCTGATGATTATACGAGCGATTCTGATTGCAAAATTGGCCTCAAAAAGACGCCTGATGTCCACCAAGAGATTTTTTGAAATGTGGGCTGCCACCTCAGCGGGTTAATAGAAAGTTTCACTATAGTCTTACCATTTTATCAGGGCAACTAGGCCGTGGTCAAATTCTCTTATGGCGTTGCCAATGCTAAAAATATTTCTGAGATTTGTGCGGCTCATATCTTAGCCCCACCCACTACCTGAAATAGACAAATATTAAAAATACCCACAGAATTGGCATCGCAATAGAGAAATATTTGACAACGACCGAACTGCCGTGATAAAATAGTCAGACTATAGTGAACTTTTGGCGATCTCCTTAAATTTGCATTTCGTTGTCATTCAAAAACACTTTGTACTTTTTTTTTCTATTGGTGAGGAATCGACTAAACAGTCGGACACGTGACGCGCTCTGACAACGTCAGAAAGCTGTTGTGAAAAACCACCGACCCCATTAAGGTATTAACTTTGAGCCTGTATTTTAATTATTTCAGCGCACTTGCCGCTGAGTCCATTTATTTTGCCAGAACTCCTTTTGACAAGCGCAGAAGTTACAGCAAAACCTTGTGGTAAGGAGTTTCATTCCGACTCATTCCACATGATCAGCTACAAATATATGTACGTATCTCTATGTAGGTAGTATCCAGGAAGCAAAGAGCGTAACGTTGCAGTCTTTGCTTCTGGTAGTACCTATGTATATATCCTGACTATTTTCAAGAGAGTAATGCGTACACACAGTACCACCCATGCCATTCGACACCGAAGTCTCTTCAGCGTATGTATTTGTTTTCTGTCGAGTCCATTAAGAACTCGGTTAGTGCAAATGGACACCTCAGTTCCCAGCACCGAAGCCTGCTGATCACACTGCGTCCCTGACTTAATCACGGCGCCGATAAAGCCTTATATAAATACTACCCCAGTCATAGCTTATTTTAACGCCTCCGTCTAACTGCTCTCATCAGTGCAAATGAAAGGCAAACAGAGAGAGACATGGGCTACGATTGGCAGAGTGCAACTCCGGGTCTCTTGGGAGAGTTGAAATGTTACAGTCGTGCCCTCATGACAAGGCTGCCAAGCGTGACACTGTGTCTCTCGAGGTACAGACCGAGAGTCAATTCGAGCAGAGTGTGGTGCTCATGGTGTTGTTGTATCACCAAGAGTCGAGCAGGACTCATGCAGAGCTAGGTGGGTATTATGCCACTCTAAAAATCCTCCAGTCGGGAAGAAATAAATTCTTTTACTTGCCTCAGGTTTAATGTCAAATGGTGCGCACCCTCATTCAATACTGGAGGCGGATTAGCGAAATGTGAGGTGATGGAGGCAGGCCTGTATCACCATGGGTGAAAGTTGATATCAAGCAATTCCATCATTCATAAACTTAATTTACTTTTTTTTTGCTTATTTTTTCTTTTTACTTGTTTCGATTCCAGTTGAACGCGCTGCTTGATGATGACGAAAGATTCACATATCAAAGTCTTGAATAAGTTTTGCTACGGACGACACAAACAATAAGTCAAACACTTCAAACATTAAATCAAAATTATATTATCTTCAACAGAACAGCGCGGTAACTTGAAATACTGAAACAGCACTACTTCTAAGTAAAATCTCAATTAATTCAGACTGTTACCGGTTAAAACAGCTGGCATTTCCTTTATTCATTACTACGGGAAAGGAGGCAGTCCTGACACAGCACGTTAAGTTAGAACAGCAATAGACAACAGATTCGCGTATTATTATTATTTTAATATTTATTAGCAACCGAAATGGAAGAATCCAAGTCCCTAGCTGTTACGGCTGTGATCCAACATGGCGCTCGTCTGATCTGGATCGTAAACTCCTAATATTTATGACATTAAATAGGTCGCGGCTGGACATGTAACACGTCTCTAACTCGGCAAGCGTCGAATTAAATAAGCAAATATTCGAGGTTGCGTTCCCTCGCTATGTTGCTGTCCATAACTTGGCCAGCAATATGAAGATAAGCAGCGGACAGCGAGCTCGTCCCTAAAGGTTGCTTACGTGTACCTCCGACCTCAGTGCGAGAATTGGACAAATCCCTTCCTGATAAGCCTCGCTAATTCTCCGATTCCTATTCAAATGCAGTGCGGACGTTTGGTTTTATACAAGCAGCGCCTCGCCTCGGCCGATGTTTTAGATTAGTTAGTTAGTAACACGTCCGACGCAGACTGCAAATCCTACAAAATATGTGAATTTGCTCGTGTCCGTAAGATTAAATTTCATAACTTCCCCATGTAAAAAACAATACATACAAAAAAGAAACGCTGCTACATATATGTATATGTATGCCTGACATAAAATAATGTACTATGCTCAAGTTCAGAGTTGTGCGCGCTAGTGAAAGAAAGAAGCTGCGCTGGACCTGAGAAATACTAGCGGCGCTAGCGTTAGTTTTCGCCATATACATCTACTACTTGTCGAAAATCTGGAAACATTTATTTTAGTCCTGGGAAAAACATGAAGAGCAAGGAAGCATTAAACTATCATTTTTTGTTGCATTGCGAATGGAAGAAATAAAAAAAAGTGTTTTACTGACTTTCCGTTTAACGAGAAGATACTTGGTAGTAGGTAATATACTGTGTTGATACAACATATTGATAATTACTTCGCAAAAACTAGCGACCAGCGATAGACATTGGCTAAAATCCTAGCGGTGCTAGTAATTCTCAAACCTAGCGGTGCTAGTAATTCTCAAACCTAGCGGCGCTAGTAATTCTCAAACCTAACGGCGCTAGTAATTCTCAAACCTAGCGGCGCTAGTAATTCTCAACCTAGCGGCGCTAGTAATTCTCAAACCTAGCGGCGCTAGTAATTCTCAACCTAGCGGCGCTAGTGCTTCCGCTACTAAAACACTAGCGCGCGCTAACTCTATAGCGCCGCTAGGCACAACTCTGCCAAAGTTATATACAAGTGGAAGAGATACTTCCGTATTGAAGTTACTGTAGATATAACAAAAATAAAATTTAAACCAGTTAATGCGTTTACTTAAACTTTCAAAGCTGTACCATATCAACATTTTTATTGCAAAGCCGAAGTGTCATCAGTCTTACATTATACGAGCTGTTTGGTTATAGTAAGACTAGGAGTATGATAAATCAAAACAATACCTATAACCGTCGTGTGTTTATGTGTTTATATAGATTTAAAGGTTTATGTATTTATATGTTTACAAAATTTATAATTATATTATATGCACAGTATATATCCACTATGTAATAATGCGCTGTTTTGGTTGGTTGTTTGCTAACTTGGTTGGTTAGTTAGTCCTTGTCTCTGCCACGCTCTTGGGTAAGAGCTTAGATAGGAGAAAATTTACCTAGTGAATAATATGATGATACACCATGAAATTTCAGCCCTAAATTGCGATAACAACTATAGTTTTTGGAATATGTGCTCAAAAGTAAAATACTGAATATTCTGATGACCGCCTTGCTTCGAAAAGTAACACGGTTTTATATGACATGAGCCTTATATTGAGCGTGCCAGATGAAAGGCTGTATTTTTAATAGAGTTCTTGATCCTATGGTGCACGATCTATTTTGCATATTTTTTAGCTGATTTTTGTTGTATCAGTTGGAACGTATACGCTGAGCTGAGGCCGATGCATTTTCAATTTTTAGTGCACCCAAGGAGCTTCAATAGAGAAGGAGGGAGCCTTGTGGCCCAGTTACAGACTTACCAGCGAGTCAACCAGATCTCTTATGGCTGTGAGATCTCATTGATGGATGTCACGGGGAGCAGTGAGTTTCACGAGGGAGCAGCAGACAAACCGAGAAACTCATATGCGATTGGTGCACACGCGACTGGCTGCAGCCATAAGAGACTCTTTACTGATATGCGATTGGTGCATCCGATGACTGGCTGACAGCCATAAGAGACTCTTGAGCTTCAACGAGCTAGGCTACTGGCTCCCTCCTTCTCTATACAAGCTCCTTGAGTGCACCCAAATTGCATCCTCATGGTTCAATTAACTGCTGGTATCCAGGATACAGAGAGTACTGGGCATTTCTGGTGAAATCCTTTGCCTTTCAAGCATTTTAATACTGGTATTCTGGCTTTTATTGGCAGCAGGGAAATTTTGCACTCACGACTGCACAAAATTCGTTACTTTAATGGAATAACAAGCCCAGAAGTACGAGGCATGATTTTTGCAACAGAACACGTACCGCAAGAAAGAATAATAATAAAAAGCTTCATCACAGAATTATTACGCTCAGCTTTGACGGCTGAATACTCGAGTCCGCAATATATACCTAACTATTGCTTGCTTGCTTGCTAGTTCCGAACCGGCTTGCTTGCTTTTTGGTAGGTCCTTCCCTCGGTCACGCTGTTAAAGATTTAGATAGGAGAAAATTCATCCACTGAAAAACAAGTTGGGATGCCATGAAATTTTAGCCCTTGGGATTACGATGACAGACATAGCTTCCGAACTAGAACGCCTCGTGGAGTAAGACCTTCACCCGCGGTAATTGAAGAGTCGGCAGTTAGAAATTCAACAACGTCATTTTTTATGGCCAGTAACTCTAGATTTTTGACATTTTTTCACATCTCAACCTACCCACTTGACTGCCTGAAGAAGATTGTGATGATGGCTCAACTCCTGCCTCTTTTTGGGTGGACAAACAAACAAACAGACAAAAACAGACACACAACCATAAACTAAAACATTATCACCGTTCTTCGCTTCGCTCGCGGGTAATAAATAGGTATATGCTGAAAAGTGGTAACCCCGTATTTTCTGAATCTCGCATCGCCGTGAAAAGTACCTTGGTTTTTGATAGGGTGATAATTCTTCTTCTGATCGTGGTAGATCAAAGTGGTATCTTTGATAGAGTTCTTCATCCTCTCAGGCATAAGCTATATCACATATTTTTAGCTTAAAATCTTCGTAGCAGTTAGAGAAGGGCTCAGTCTTGGTTGGAGTTTTCGTTCCTTTCCTGCATCATCAGTTTGGCATATGCTTTCTTTCGCCGAATCTCTTCGTTGCAGTTGAACCTTCACGCTGAACAATTGTCAAATTATATTTAATTACCTCCGCCAAGGAGGTTATGTTTTCGTCGGGTTTGTCTGTCTGTCACCAAGATAACTCAAAAAGTTATGAACCGATTTGGATGAAATTTACAGGGATTGTTAGGTATGTTAGGAGAAACATATGATTAAATTTTGATGAAGATATGTCCATCCGTTTGTTTGTCTGCCTCATTTTTCTTGCTGCCATAACTCAAAAAGTTATGGATGGATTTTGATGACTTAACGTGAGTTGTTAGTTATATAACAAAGAGTAAATGACCAAATTTTGGTAATGATTCGTTGGTTCGTTCGGACGTTTGTCACTGTTTTTAATTTTATGCTTGTTAGCACAATAACTCAAAAAATAATGAATAAATCTTTATGAAATTTATAGGGATTGTTATTATTGTTAAAAGACATAAATGATCAAATTTTGGTGCAGATCGGTTTGTTCGTTCGTATGTTTGACTCATGTTTGTCATAACGTTTGTTAACAGTATAACTCAAAAAGTTATGAACGGATCTTCAAGAAAATTGAACAAGCTATTATTAATATAAAAGGGCACAAATGATTAGATTTTGGAGTTTGTACAAAGAAAATTATGGTTTCAGTATACCTCCGCATACTTGGCGGAGGTATGCGCTCTCAGAGTGCTCTAGTTTACAGTGCGGCGAAATTTCAACCCTGTAAGGTTCAACTATCGGCTGGTATCCAGGTTACAGTAAGCAATGAGCATTCCCGGTGAATTCTTTTGATTGAACTATCTTTTCTTGGCGCTGCTCCACTTCGGGCCAATTCCAAACTGATATTCGCGCCTTACCTTCCTTTACTGGAAGATCACGCCTGCAGGTATGAGACCTATCTACAACAAAACCTATACTGGAAACAAGAACAATAAAAACCCTTATTACAACATCTTTGCATTAATTTTTTACGGCTGGGCCCTCTACTATTTATATATTCGTAACTTTCGTGTCACGCTCTTAATTAACGAAATAAGAGAAAACTATGCCAGGCTAGGTTGCAGATTTTGTGATAATGAAAGTTTTCACGGAGTTTGATAACTGAAAATGAGACCAGGTTGCAGGAGATGGTCACAGCAGGAATCCCTACCCCATATAATTGAATGCAGGAAGAGCGGGAGTGAAAGATGGGAAAGAAGCAATGTGGGCACGAAAGACAGACGTCACATGGCCTAGCTAATGGCTAAGGTAACCAGCTCCCCATAACATAGGATGAGCGAACCTAAACTAACTTAACCCTAGGATAACTGAAAAGCATGTTGCTCTGAACTGTTCGAGCTAGACGAACGAAAATGGCGAAGCCTTGCCTGCTGGATTTGCTCTTCAGACAATTCCACCCAGTTTGGTAGAGCATATGCGGGTGGACTGCCGGAGGTCTGCGTCTCCCGGCAATTTTTGGTTCTCGTGTACATTGGCCTTATTATTATAAACTTTGTTTAACCTCCGTAGCCGCAACTCAGGCGTTCCAACAGAGATGAGTGTGTAGTATTCACAAACCACAAAATTTGTCGCGTGGCCTACGTGCGCTACTACGGGCAGGAAACAAGGCGCAAAGCTTAGTAGGAGACACAAGAGTGGTCGGCCTCTTTCACGGCCTTCTACACGATAGAGATAAGAGAAATCCCGCGGACTAGGTGCGCTATCCCGATCAACAGCCCACCTCGCGGAACAGAAAAAGAAATAGAGAACCTACCTAACTTTACAAAACTCACCTCGTCAGTAGGACCTGCGGCCAGATGCAACATATCCTGCGGAAAAGGTACGCGGGTTTGCCCCTGGGGTTGTAGGGCCCATATATATTATGACAGGGATAGGGCCCGTCATAATATACCCGTGAAGGCGTACATTGGCCTATGGCAAAGTGGAGAAAAGAACTCGAGTGAAAGATTCCTACAGCGACCATGTATCGCAAAGGACACCAAAACAACAACTGTAAATAGCATATACTTGAATCCAGTAAAATTGGCTTAATTCACTAAGACAGATAAAATATTAGCCTCGGTATACACGGCAAATAGCTACGAGTGCACTTTAATGTACTTAAAACAATATACAGCACTAGGCTACGATCCTTTCTAACTCACAGATGAATACAATGAGCACTCACGAACACATAAGCAGTAATATGTAGTGTAGGCTGATGTGATCTCAGGCCTGTCAGGGAGTGGAGTAAGCCGATACGTTACTGCAGGCCTTCCTTAATTCGATGATAGTTGGCAAAGCCAGACCAACAGGCCCATTCCCTGGAAGGAGCTCATGCCCGCGCTCCGACCGTCTCCCGAGCCAAGATAAAAAAAAGCAATAGAATGACTGCATTCACTGCAATTAAGATCATTTGCAGCAGCTTCATTAGGATTCTGTGACTTGACGTTAGATTGAGACCGAAAGATGACGGTACAAAGCTGCCTCTAAAGCAGCATGATGTACTGACACAGCTGACCGAACGAGCTTGGCGTGCCCCAATGTAAGACCACCGATATACACAGACCGACAGTGTGTGCTGTTACGCCACTAGTGGACGTCCCTTGTGACGTCACTACACTCACTACAAGCCTCGTTAGGCAATGCTGGGCTTGTATATGAATGTACTGATGTCACCAAGGAACGCTAGTACTGAGGTTGTTTCTCGTCTCGGTAATACGAGCCAATGATGGACGCCGTTACGTCAGCAAGAGCAGGCCTACAGCGTAGGCTCTGCTTTCGTGTCCTTGTTGGTGGCCTTACGTAAAGATAAATGCAGATACGTCATTAAGTGAGGCCACAAATGACGTTTCCTGCTCCATGTTTCGCGAGTCTTAATTGATGAACGCAGATACATCACTACGTGAGGCCAGTAAGTACGTTTCCTCCTGCCCATCTCGGTCGTCTTGGCGAAAGTTAAATGCAGTTAGGTCACCCAGTGGCGACGTCCAAGAAGACCCCAATAGGATTATGGCTCAGTGAACTTGCTTGAAGGGCGTCGTGACGTCACTAGGGAAAGGCCAGTACAGACTTTTCGGAACCTATTCCAACCCATGAACAAGTAGCTAGAGTGTTTCCCACAGCCCGACACACAGAAAGCACGGAGGTGGAATTGCCTATTCAACTTGAGACTCCGTTGCAACGAAATAAACTATCACAGTTATTATGGTTCGTAATGCTATGACAATTACGAAAAAAAATACTTCTACTGTTAACAATTACAGACAAAAGAAGGAACACTGCAGCGTGCCATTAGCAAGAACAACAACTGGGATATCAGCGAATGAAATGGGTCCGAAATTAAAAGTTACGATCTTTCCAAACCAATTGAGTCATTTGATGCTTCATTTGCTTCAAAGCTCGCAGTGCCTCACTGAACGCTCTATGAACCGACATGCAGTGCGCGGTACAGAGTACTACGCGCGTTTCTAGAGGCTGAGAGCATAGGTCGGGATAATGGTATAGCCGAAAAGAAATCTGGAAGCGTTCTAGTCAGGCGGGTAGGGCTTTTTGTGTGGTTCTTATCAGCGTTTCGGGGGTACAGGAGTTGTTCACTGTTCCAGTTGTGTCTCTACTACACGTCACTTGACTCGCGGGGGCGTAGTTTTAACAATAATTATAGGAACAAGAAATCGGTAAAGAAGCGTAAGAGCAGCAAAAAGCGCTCACAGCAGTGGGAAGAGCAACAGAAGTGAAGTGGCACGAAGAAAAGAAGGCGTAACTACTTCCAGCGCAAGGAGCTGTATCCGAAGTATGACCTACACATCCTTCTTGCAGTAGGTAGATAATTTACCGCTATAAGGACCAGTATCGTTCTCAAAGGGCATTGCCAATAATGCTATTCGTAAGAGAAACCGACATTTTAGTCGGTACTTACAGCGTTAAATCAACGTACGAATCATTAGGTTTTCGTACGACTTCATTCAACTTTCAGCAGGGCTTACCAAGCAAGTGCGTGGGAAAATTAATGCTAAGAACATCGTGTTCACGAGACATGGCAATTTTTAATAGATGCACGTTGTAATATTGTCATCACAGTTGTTGAAAGTGCAAGCACACCTAATACGATACCCTGTACGCCAACTAAATAGAGTCGCAACGATGCAAACACACCTCAAAATGACAGAGATGAAGAGAGAGAGAGTAAATTTATATACGCCGTTTATCACTATGGAGTAGAAGAAGTACGTATCGTTATTGAGTATCCCGGCACTTAAATTATAACTATACTACTATGAAGAGGCTCCATAGCATGCAACTCAGAATATCTTAAGAATCCGTACCAAGGAGGTTCTCCTAAAGGAATTCCCTCGCATTTTCTAAACAAAATTCTAGCATTTGAAAGTTCAGTTTTGCAGGACGCGAATTATAGACACGAATGATATTCAAACAAATATTTACAATCAAAGTTTAGAGTAAACTACATGATAAGGTAAGAGCTGGCAGCTGCTTCACGCTCATCCTGAAGATGCCCATGGCAATTATCCATTTACTGCACAAAGGGAGCCATATACCTACACCGTACGTAATATTTAATAAAGGAACTCAATATCTTACAATTAGATATTAGCATGGAAAAGTAGTAACTACAAAAGTAAGCGTAAGCGCTAAGCTACAGGCACGCTCAATATTAAAAAATACGAAGAAATGCAACGGTATGAAATGGCATAACAGAATAACGTAAATAACTCCGCATGCCCTGAAGAAACTGACCAGCGAAGTAAAATCACGGGCGAAATGGAGGCCCTTGGAATCATACGGTATCCAGCAGTACTTTTTAAAAACTTTAAAAATTGGTTTCAAAGTTTGCGATTTGGAAACACACACATGTGAGGAACTAGACGAGGCTTTTATATTCTCCGTAACACATGAGCTACCAAGTCACGCCAAGTTCAATACAATAATGACGATGGAGAAAGTAACAATGTAATGATGAGTAAGTTGACTATAGCGCTTGGTAGCGTATGGATTCCAAGGGCGTTTATTAAAATTACATAGGAGAAGAACAAAGAAACACGGGAATTTCAGCAATTAAAAAATTAAAATGTGGAAAGACGCCCAGTGTTGATCAGTGGATGCAGTTGGATTGTTCCCGTTTTTTGTTGGATACGGATTATTTCTCGCATACTTTGACTTGGATTATTCTTATTATGGCTGGAATTATTTTCTACAACTGAAATTCATGAAAAATGAGGATAAAAAGTAAAACCTACCTGAAATTGCGTCAACTTAAATAGGATGAGACAAAGGAAGTGTCAACCCTCTTTAAATTCAAGGTAGTAAAATGGCTCTACCTTTTAGCTCTTCATTGTGTAGTTTATTTCTTTGAAATCTCTGACATCTAAAGCAGTCTATCCAAAAACGTGGAACAAATTTCGCAGATTCTGAAGTTAGAACACAAAAGTTAACGAAGACTAGATGAGACATTTCAAGTGGATAAAATAAAAAAAAGTTTCAGTACACAAAAATTAAGAAGACAGCCAATAGCTATCTACAGAACACACTATATATATTCATGTGAGATGCATCCCTTTTCTCTTCGTCTTCCCACAGTAATTGACAGATCACCCATCCATTAGTAATATTTTTTTCAATCTAAGTAAAGCTAAAAACGAATCAGATCATTCACACAACGTTAAACAAAACTGAGGCCAAATAAGACGGAAGAGTTCTCAAAGGAATATGCCATCGGAATATGGGCACTAAACAATAACCTGTAAATTATGCTTCATGAAGACGGGACCATATAATATATAGAAAAGGATATCGTGTAGATATGTGGAGTACTGATGCTGTACAACAATCACAGTAAGCCGTGACCATAAGGATATGTCTACAAAAAAGTCATCAACTAATACATTGATGCTATAACTGAGTGTTTTTTGGGGGAGGAAGGCACGCTACCTCAAAAGAGATATTTTTGTAGTCTCGTGACGTCATATGGACTAAAAGCTGTACTGATGACTGTGTGGAACGCTCATTTTTTTTTAGATAATCTCACGCCTGAACGACGACACTGCCCGAGTGATACAGTCCATTTAATTGTACAATACCTATCCAGTGAAACGTGACCCAGATAATTGAATATATCACGTGCATTTGCAGGCCAACTATGTATCACTTCGGCCTAGAAACGAAATGGTCAGTAAACTGTGTCAGCTTTGCTGATTAACAACTCGTTTAACCACAACAGGAAACGATTCAAAACATACAAAATAGATTACATGAACGAACGGTAAAACAAGCAGAAAAATATTTAATTCCTGGAGACTTAACGCAATAAAATTACAAGTTAGTTTACAGTGGCTATTATGTCTTTGGAGGAAATCGTAACTTGAAAATAAAAACGTTCCTTCAAAGTTTTAGATAGAGAAACTACCGACAAATTTTTAAGAAAATAAAATACTACGTACAAAATAACTACAAGTACCTACATATGGTAAAAAAAAGGCTGAGAGAGAGACGACAAGTAAGTTTTGGGATAGCATTTCTACGGGAGTTGCAGCAGCGTTTGAGGTTTGTCTGTGATCCCAATCGGCCAGACTCGTCTCAGGAGTTTGATTCTGAACAAAATCATCAGTTTGTCTTTGTTCAAGTTTAATTTCATTACAGAGTACGGGCTGGGAGTATGAATAATACGATACTAAAGAGTTGTAGCTGGACACCAGCCCGTCCCCTGAAGGTGGAACTTCTACCATCTGATACCGCAACCATAACACCTATATTAGGAGATATATAGCCAAAGCGCGTGCTCCAACACGTCTTACTTAGTAATGGATTCCATCTGATACTTACATAAAGTAGTAGCTAGCCAAACCGCGGCAGTTCAACGCCCCTTACTTAGTAATAGATTTCTGTGTGTAGCTTTACCCATGAAAGATAAAACTAGAAACTGCAATTTGCACAGATATTCAGATCTACATCAGTGGTTAAATGAATGTCAGCGACTAATGCGGAACGACAGGCACAAGAAAATGACTTACAGGTACTGTAGTTACTACAGCACTGCCGATACTAACAACGGTACTACTCAGTTTATTTGTGTGTGGAATCGGCATAAAGTCAACTTCTTTGGACTGATAAGCATAGAATTACGATATCCTACCAGCAACATACAGTTGGTATTTTTTTGGCCTCGTTGTCAACACTTGACTCGTAGGTATGTAATTCGCAGACAGCACGAGAACAAAAATTCAGTGTAGAAGCAAATCCAAACATCAAAACTCACTGGTAAAGTCTTGTTCGCGCTGCTGAAATTAATTTTATCTTTCGCTTCATCATACTTTACTGCAGGTTCAGAATTATTCAGTGGTAGGAATACCGTATGTATTCCAGGGCTAGCCCACATCAACAGGCAACTGCAATCCATATTGCGTACCGTAGATCAATGACATCCATACCATCCATGCAGTCGGGACGAAGTAGATCACAGCAGAAGACTCTAGGAAGATTTGACGCAACTCTGCCACGAGAAACCACAGAAAATAGCACCAATGATATAGATGCCAAGACCGACTCCAATGACGATATAAACCCAACTCTTGGCGTTGGCCCACCAAGCTCGCCGGGCCACTTGATGCGATTGGTTTCGGAAGGTCACACTGGCCGTGTTTAGATTGTTGGTCTTGTCCACGAGCAGCTCCAGGCGTTCGCCGCGACTTGCCAGCTCCTCTGCGTGTTAGAGCAAATTATTAAAGAAGCTGAGGCTGGAGAACCGCACACTTCACTTTTTTCGATGTCTGGATAGCACCTACATGGCTTACCTGAGCTTCGGGTATAGTGTCTATATGTGGAGGCGATAAGTTAAGTTAGGCACCTATTCCGGTTCGATCGAACCTATCCAATCTTTTCTTCATTAACCTGGCGTAGGCAACACTTACAGATAGGCCACGGATGACACCAGGGCAGTTTTTACTACATCTATTAAGGAAGGAGCTCACACCCGGAGGGGCCGTTTATTTAGGTGGTAGAAAGTTTTCGATCATGCAGTTTTTTCCTCAAAAATTAACTTAAATAAAGTAGTATCAAACATTCATCATGAAATAATATTAAACATTCTTTATCAGCATTGGAGTTATTTTACAGGGGGTGCGAGAGCATATTAGAAGCTCCTGGTGGTGCCAGGCATAGAAAATGTTGAGAGCCGTGCTGTTAAGGGGAGGACGTAGCAGCGCCTCCAGGCTGAAAATAAATAAGATGGTGCTACGCAGTAGTGATGGGGCGAATATTCGCACCCACGGAACACACGTAATTTTTTTGACAACCGTATCGCATTTGCGGATGCTAAGATGGTAACATCCGCAATCACATCTGCATCCGCAGATGTCAGAACTGTAAAATCAGCAGCAAAGGAGGCGCGGATGTGCAGGTTCATCATTGTACACTAAGCTCATCCAAAGTGCTGAAAACTGCAAATTCTCATTCGGCTTGAAATGTGTGCAAGCGCTATCCCTGTCAACAAAGCACCATCTAGATTCCCCCCCCCCTCCCAAGATTGTATAAACTGCCTCGTGAGAGGAGGTATGTGTGTTTGTGATGAGGCGAATATTCGCATGCGCGGAACATCCGCACCTTTTTGACATTCGCATCCACGGATGTCACGATGGCAACATTCGTAATTGCATCCGCATCCGTGGATGTCCAAAAATGACATCCGACCCATCACTACTACGCAGTTTCATATCAGTCCATCTATATGCCTAATTCTTTTTTATAGAATTTCTTCCAAGCGTCACATCTCAAGGAACTTTTTTCCATAGATGCGCATATCAAGAAATGGGTAGGGCCATCATCGTTGCTTAGAGGAGTATGTACGAGGATATCACAATACCCTCTATGGATATCACAATACCCTCTACGTAGAAGAATTATAGATAGAAAAAATTCGCCCACAAGTAAAGAAGGGTGAAATAACTAAAAAACGGAAATTTCATTTGCCATCACTAATGCAGAGTGAAAAGAAAGGGCGCTGTAACTGTGCAGTCCATCTGCACCATACGCCACAGGTGTCTAACTTGTTAAATTGAAAGAAACTGAATTAGTCCTCAGTTACAGATTTGAGCCTAAGAAATATTAACACGTTGACCGCGATTTGCGTCATATATGGTAACTACACGCTCATCAAACGAATTGTAATTATAACATCATAGTTATTCTAATATAGAAATGTATCCTTCGAGACACTTGATGGAATAGGTAGTTACTGAGAAAAGTGATGATAGTGACTTGTTTAAGCAAGTAACAAATAAGAAGCATGATTTTGGTGGTCCAAAAGGACCATGATGTACGGGTGGATGGTTCCTCAGCGCAAGTCTGGGAATCGCGGCCAACGTGTTAATACATCATAAGATGATCAATTCACATCACTAGCGATGCAGTGCAAATTAGCTTACACACCTATACTGCGGACAATGGTCTGTTGCACATCCTCCACCTGAGATCGTAGAGAGCCCACAGAGTTGGGGTTGCTGTTATGGAATTCCATCTGCTTTGCTAGCACCTGAAGAAGGGATTTAGGGCACTGGATGAGCTGGGAGGAGGGAGATAAATCTATAAATAAAGAAAATAAAGTGCGCATACACTCACCTTATCATCTAAATAATAAGTCTGTGCGGGTGCGGGTTTAGTACCTGGCCTACCCGTACCTAAGATTCATATATATTGTGCGAGCCAAACCTATTCTTATCTAATCCAAGACATAAGCCTAGCTATGTAGCTACTGTACAGTAGGCCACATACTATACCAGTACCGGCAAAGCACCATTCAACACTCAAATAGCTAAGCTGTAGCGTGACTAACACGTCACGTGCATCTATCTCTTGCCGACAATTTTCAATACATTAGTAGCTATTCAAACCTTCCAACACATCAACGAGGAACTAAGATATCTATTGCTAAAAGACACTCTGCAGTCTTGGCTAAGTTGGTCCAACAGAGATTAAGACATTGTGTGGCTGTTATCGGCATTTCAGTACATTGGTGAGGAACTACGCGATGATCAGAGGCACTTGGCAATGAGCGAGTGGACTACGTCATTAAGAATCCTCACGGTAGAGCATTGTTGTAATACATGGCAAGGAGCTTGAGCAGTGATACCGAGACTCGAGACTAATGCAGAAGCATCACCATCGGCCTCCTTGGCAGATGGCGACCCTTTGCTGAGACATGTTAATAGTGACATCATACAAAGCAATTATTTTCAATCAGTAGGCTAACGCCCATCGACTGAGCCTTGATTTTTGGTATCATCGGACTAGCCTACAGACTAACAATATCACTACCGATGAATTATTACAAATCCTTGTTTGTGCTACGAAATATATGCAGCACACCGAGCACAGAGAATAAATTATACATTAGTTAAGCGTCGGGAGAGAAGAGAATAAGTACCATTAGTAAGAGTATGAAAATAATTTAAGGAAGGATTGTAAATCTTGAACTACATCATGAAAATGAATTCTGGAAGCCAAACAACATAAATGGTTCTTATTCTTCAGCTACTATCCAGCACAGAAATAATGGGTTCTTCGAGAATCAACCCTACAAACCTCAGCAAAAGTATCATCCCAGGCATAGGGAGCAGCGCTCTGTGGGTTGCTCTGGGAGGCAGCAACAAACCGCTCTCGGATGTCTTCCAAATACAGGAAGGCCTGGTGGCGATCATATGACTGAAAAGTAGACCACAGATGAGGGTAAGAATCTAAACTGTCAAACGAATACAAATAGAACATAAATAATAGTCAGAAATCTACTTTGTATAACTGTTACTACCGTAACTCACAAGCTGCAGTTCCTAGTGACTAAATCCAGTAGTTATCTGAGTGGTTCTAGTGATAAATTATGCAAGCAAGAACCTGGGGCAAGCACAGCTAGACATGCCAGCATTGCACCAATACATAGACCTACCTACCAACCGTATCGTACTAATAAACTTAGTAGTGCCTTCACTATGATCTGGAGACTGGCCTCCATAAGAAAAGTAGCTATATAGTGTTTGAAACCTCTTCTTAGGAGGATATTGGTAAGTTTAAAGTCAGGTTTTAAGAGAAACAAAGCACGAGTCCTGGAAACCTGCAGCCCGAAGCATGGCACAACCTGAGGCAACTAGCCTACAGGCCTAGTAAAAGAGACATCAGATCATAAAATAGAAAGACCAGAGGCAGCTCCTCAGTGCGTGATGAGAGACAAAACCTAACCACAACTCACCACTAACCAAAATTTTTTTACCCAAAATTTAAAAAAGGGGTGGTTGGAAAAACCAGACCTGCCCTCCCCTAACCTACCCGAAGTTATTGAACATTTTAATCCAACTTACCCGAAATTAGTTCAGGTTTTCCGACAGTAAGGCCTAAAAGGAGCGAAAACTGACAAAAACGGACAAAACGTAAATTCTAGGTGAGGGTGAGGTACCTACTCTTGGTTACAGTCACCTTTGAGGCATTGCCATCAGGCGTCCGTCGAGTGAGGGCTAGAACTGTACAAACTGAGTTCACCAGCTACCTATCTCATTTGATGCTGTGTGAGTTTACTGAATATTTAAATTCTTCATTGTTTCTTTGTAAACAATAGGCCATAGTTTAAATTTAATGAGATACAAAACTTCACTCACAACACTTGCTGAGCCAAAAAATATTTTAGCAGTTTGGTGGGCACACACTCTTTTTTACAAGAAATTGTCAAGAACACAACAAGAACAGTTAGCCTACCTAATACACTGCATTAAATATCTACCTACATAGGGGGACCAAATTACTTAAGTGAGCACCTGCCTTTTCTCTCATCTTCAGAAATGACACGATGAAGAAACCTTAAAATGATGAGACGGAACTAAGCTCATTGGGCATAAATCCAATGGAGGTCAAGTAACATCAACTATGAAGTTCAGCTTAATATGAAATTAAACATTTAGGCTACATTACTATCAATATAGCATTAATTAGTAGCTAGTTCTCCTGATATGGTACCAATTTCACATGCAATTGATTCTACTGGTGTAAATGTAATTTAGATTTTGGTCATCATTTTGCAATCAATACAAGGTCATCATCATCAATGACATCACTAATGCAACAAGAGTAGCTAACAATGAAATAGGTAGTAGCTATATACCGTACATCAGTAGTCACTGGTATAAATCCCATAAGAATATAAAATTACTGACAGCATCTGTAATGCAGAGATAGGTGATACCCTGATGTAGCAGGTAATGGGTGAGGTAGTTGGCATGAGTGAATGTCATGCGCGGTGCTGTCCCTTCTTCACTGGAGATGCGTGTTAAGATTTGGTCCGCCACATCCTGGAAGTTGCCAGCACATGCACTGTACCTGAAGGTTTCCAGAAAATAATTGCTTCAAACCCTCAACAAAATAGCTGAAGGATAATGTAGTGACTCAAATTTTTGGGTGCATGAAGTTTGGGTCAGCGAGTTGCTAGGCCCAGCAATCTGATAAAGACCTGGGTGCTGTACGGTACCTTCCAAATCCACAACCCAGGTGTGCACACTGAATGCAGTGCTCTGTCAATTTCTCTACTCAATTGAAAATACAGAATGCTTAAACCTTAAAGAGTGTCCTAAGATCTTAGTAGCTACAACTTAATAAGCTAGCAATGGTAAAAACCTCCATTACAAAGTACGGTATTTGACACAAGCTATCTTGTGACAGTTTTGAATTATAATCATATAACTAAACCATAGCTAATTTATTTTGGTTTAGTCCATTATTAAGCTGACCAATTTTGGATCTTCCCTGGGCAATGACTTCCAAGTAGCTAGCTACTCTGATCTTAGATATTCAGTCCCAAGAAGGTGTAAACTTGACTTGCATCACCAAACCAGACATGCACTAGACTAGTTATATCCCTGTTATTGCCTAATTATAGCCAAGAGAACAAGTGATCCATGAAAAAATATAACCTAGCGATATAAATGTAGTTACCTAAAGAATAGGTAATTCCCAAATAGTTGCACAGCTAGATAATGACTTTCACAACTAGTTTGGATGCTGTACAGAAAATATAAATGCATCAGAATTACTCACTCAACATACAGTACTTAGGTATTTCTGTTGAGAGACAGTGCTTTCATAACTACTGACCATTTAACTGCAGTTGAACATGCAAGAAGTAACAAACAAAACTGAATAATTCAGATAGTTAATCTTTGGTATTACTATCATATTGAGACTGTGGATCATTAATTTGAGAGTAGGTAGTGTTTTTTAGAAACCCTTGGGGTAAAGATGCTTCCTTTTTCAAGTTATACACCTCGAAGTTTTTCCATAGCTATAGATTTGGGTTAGTACTAACGTAACTAAAAAAGATTTCCAGTTTTTCTGCCATGCAGCTTCAACATATACCTACCAAGAAAACAAATGTCAAACTGCTAGCTAATGGAAATCTATAAAATCAAGCTATGTTTCCCAAGACTCTCCAGCTAATGACTTGCAAGAAATTTAGCTAAAGAAAGTCACACTCTACAAGTTGATACCAGTGGATCTAGAGCTTTTATGCTTGCTCCAACTATATATTCACAACTTAACAGTAAAAAAGACACTGACCTGGCTAACACCACAGGGCCTTGTGCAATCACTGAATATAGAATTGACATGATGGTAAAATGACTGAAAAAAAAAGAAGCAAATTAGCATCAATAGTTTAAAATCAGTGTATAAACTTCAAGAAACAGTAGTATTAGCTATCTGTGAGAAATATATAGACTATCTTCATGGTATACTGTAAAACTGGGTGACCTCTGACAGTTTAAAGAAAAGATTGGACAATGAACATCCAAGCAAATGCTATAAATGGTGTGAAGAAACTATTACTCATGAATGCAAGATTAATACCTGTGCAATCTTAGATAGATGTCTTGGGGTCCTGCAATAAGGCTTTGTACATGAAAAAAAAATCATAAGTAAGGAGTGGTAAACCATCAATTTTTTTCCTATCA
>LQNS02276620.1:8460069-8474781 GCA_001587735.2 Parhyale hawaiensis
GCTCATACAGTATAAAACCACCTTCAGCCGACCGAGCATGCGTAAACGCTGCAGGCATCTCGCCAGCGGGCACGCGATAACCACAATCGATCAAGCACAGAGGATCTGTTGCCTTAATGTGCAAAAACTATAGCCAGCTGAAAAAAATACTGTAAGCATAATATATATATGCTTTCAATGCGGAGTAAAGATACTAAGGAACAACAATGACTGCAATCCTCGTGAGAAAGTATATGTATTTCAATTATAGAGCATTGGGCTGAAACGTAAAACAATATATTTAGTTGTCAGAAGAGCGGTTCATTGATATTGGCGTCAGGGTATCCTTCAGTCGGTTGACAGCAGTTTCCACTATCCGGCAAAGTTTAGGATTTTCACAGGTTACGCTCTGAAAAAAAAAAGAACATGATCTTGTATCTGAAGGATCTCAAATCCGCTGCAAATGATAGTGATTTGCCCTGTGTTTTCAAGTCATAACATCCGGACGAGTTGCTGCGCTTGTTTCAACAAAAAAGCGCACTGCTTTCTCAAGTATTCACTGAAAATTTGAAGAGATAACAGAAGCATATAGGTACTGGCACTTGCTATTCAAGCTTAGGTATTTGAAGGCTAAAATTTTAGCATATGTTTTGGTAGATTACATCTACAGGAACCTAACAGAACGTTCGAATGCTGTGATGCGACCGAACGCCGTGAATTGAGAGCACATGACAAAAGACTATCGTCTACATATGCAACGGGCTTTAAACGATATCAGCAAAGGGAAGTTCAAGTTCGATTACAACCAACATGGATTTTCACTGCAGGTTTCTCCTTCATTCTAGAGGTCAGGGGATATACGAGGGATAATCAATTTGGCTCTTGACGATTGGCAACGTTCCCTGAAGCATTTAATCACAACCTTAATGAGGCTACTGCAGGCTGAAGAGAACTTAGCATACCGTAACAAGATATAACGTTGAGTCAATATTAACTGCGATAGAAAAGCCTCGAAGCCCAACCTCTTCCATATTGACGTAAGCTCCATTGTAAACAAATAAACAACACTTGAGCCATTACAGGGGAAATGTAATAACTGAGTTTTCCATTGTTCAACAATATTGGTTCTTGATTAAATTTCTTGATAGAACACTCCTGGAAAGTTCCTGACTACAAACAATATACACACCTGCATTATTTCATACAAAAATAATTGCATATGCGAAGTCATATATATACTAAGTAGAATGAGGAAACTCGTTCAACAGTGGGTAAGTACAGCAGAGAAATCACTAAGCAATGAGAGACACTCAGAGGCAGCGTTATATATTTATCGTCACCAGTTCGAACAGCTGCAGCGCTCTACGGGAAGAAAATTGTATATGTCGTTCATTACGCCAAGTACATAATCTAGGTACTACATATACCTTGATAGCAAGCTAATATTTTCACTGCAAAACAAACATGAAATGAAAAATAACGAGCAACTAGGCAAATGCCCATTTCAGTCTAAAACGTGAAGTCTGAAGTCAACTAGATTATCAGGGCCACAACCCAACAACTTTCGGCATGGAAACTGATGCACCAGTTGTATGCCCTTCGGCATCGCACCCCTAGTGACAATCGTACGAAGAGTTTCTCGTGCTGTTACTGAAACCCAATTTTCGAGCGCCCGGTGACCCTGGTTTGAAAGACGTAATCCTAACTATTGTTGAGATGCAACCTACTCTTGGTTTGAGGCAAACTCTCAAAGAGACGGCAAATGAGATTAGTATAATTTAAAAAATAAGACATGAGATATACAAGCACAGCTTATAGTTAGTTCATGCAATCTATTAGTGCAGAGAATTGAGGATAATATTGTAGTTAAGTGATAAATTCAGCCATGTAGACGGGCTCCCTATCAGTAGACAACCTCTTAAGGCAGCAGTTTTGTTAAGACTTGCATAGTTGGAACTTTAATCTCAGTAGCGACATAGTTTCATAACAGGATAATTATAATTCTTTTAGGAATGAGAGGAATTTCTACTTACTGACATTAACTCATTTACTAGTAGAGTTACCGTATGGTAATGGTTCACCCTAGATTGTTGAGGTGGCTCCAGGGATATTCGTAAGAGCCTGCATGATTTGTCGAGCCTAATTGTTTTAACAATTCGGTAAAAAAACCGGTTAATATGGTGTAACATCAAAATACATTCTTCAGTTTATGAAAATTATTACATATCCTGGTGTGGAGCAGTGCAACAACCCCACATTAGAAGCTAAGAGCAGCAAGTGTTTTGGACTAACATTACCATCCTTTAATATTGAAAGTGACAAGTTTATAATAATTTGGGTGAGTTTGCAGTGGCAGTGTCACGGTTTTGGTACAGAAACAAGCAAGGGAGCAACGGATTTAGAATTTAGTAAAGCTTACCAGGGTGGTGAGGTCGATGTGAGCTTTCTCCTCATTGACGGTGACGCTGAAACTATCGCCTTTAAATATCTTTGGGACGGACTCTTCGCCGAACATTTCTTGTAGTAATTCGATGAGGCATTCCTGCACAATGAAAACAATCCTTCTAGCAATGACTATATATAGTGCATAAAACAAAACTGACCGTCCTGTATAAGTTAATAGTAGCAGTAGATGACAACATTCTAGGGTTTCGATATCCACATATTTTACGCGCCGCATAGGTACTTAGGTGTCATCTTGACAAGATACAAATTAGTAGTACGACGTAGGTGTCTCGAATAAATGCCATGTTGACCAGGGTTGTGATGTTGGAGGAAGCAAGACCTACTCCTTGGGCCCCGCCAGTGTCCGACTGACTCAGTGGACTTCCACAATGTCCGACTCCATCAACCAACATATTAGAATAGGTCACTTTCACCGACTCTGACTCCCGGGACAACGAGTGCCCGACTCCAACTCCTGGCCTACAAATATACATGACTCCTGCAGGCTCCGACGCGGCAACCATACTGTTGACATCATGCAATGCGTACAGCAGGCACCCGTCACGCCTTCCACGTCGAAGTTCTGATATGGGGAGTGGGTACGTAAATCGTATGTAGTAGTGAAAATAAGTTTGCAACATTCACACACGCGCCTAGGTCTGTAAACTAGTGAAAAAAATATCTTGTAGGACAATCGCTGTGGCTAACTTCCAATACACACAGTTGACAGCGCTATCAGAAAAATAAAGAAACCAAAGCTTACCTTAAAGTGCCGTTGATCGAAGTGTTTGGAGGGAGGATCAGGCACTTTGTCGTTGGGTGTGTCAATTTCCTGGGCTTTCAATACCAGCTTCAGGATTACATCAGCGTACATGTCGTTGCGAGGGTTGGCTGCCCACTGAAGCAATATGACGCGAGGTAAATACAGGTGCGTGACTCGCAGGTACAAGGAGAAAATGCATATATACAACATACGATCAATTGCTAAATAGAAGTCGGCTAAATTTAAAATTCAATGTTTCGGGATGAAAAATTTCATCATCAGAAAAAAAGGAAAACCAACCTACAATCTATAAATAAAAAATTCGTTTATTTCTAAACCAAGGGGGGCATGGATGTTGTCGGAGGGGGGGGGGGGGAAGGGAGTCTAAAACGCGAACGAGCAGAGCTACGTGGAGGGGCTGGTTGTCAGCTCGTGTACAGTCGGCAATTCAAATTCAACAAAGTAATATTACAAACCATACAAATTAAGTTAAAACACTTTTTATCCGAAATTAAAATTTCATTTCTCGATTATCTCAGTCTTGTTCATTTCGTACAGCGCAACAGTAGAAAATTCATAGATAGAACAAAATCTGTCCAAAGCAGAAAGTTAAGTTAAACGCATTAGGAGCATCTCCGAACCTAACCTCTTGTAATCCAGATAACGTAATTTTCACCTACTCTAATGCTACCTCTCAACCACGCCTTAAATTTCTGCTATCCTTTGGTCTGGAATTTTGCCTACCCGTATTCAAACCGGATTACTATAAACATTTCATTGGTTTTGAGGGCTTATTTAACAGACCGAAATTTCAACCACTACACCCAAATTTTTCGATCGCCGAAGTAAGAAACAAAATAGAAGAAGCTTGTAATAGCATTTACACCTCGTACAGCAAGCATAAATTATTTTCTCCAATTTTTTCTAAGTCCGATCTATATTTATTATCCAATTTCCCCAAATAAAATTCCGTTGTCGAGTGCAGACCCGACAAAGGAAGAGGTGTTGCAGTTCTAGATAAAAATCAGTGCCATGAAAAAATCAATGCAATTTTGGCTGATACAACAAAACTCACTGTTTGCCTCTCTCATACCGATCCCTTCAAACTTAAGCTTAAATTCATCGACAAAATCCATAGATTTTAGAAAAAATTGTTAGACCAAGGCATCATTACTGACTCGCTCTACCGTTCACTTTCCAATTCAGGTGCTTCCCCTGGAGTCATGTACGGGCTCCAAAGGTACCGGTACACAAATTCTAGCTGCATACTAAACACCGTCGTACCCTATGGCAAAATTCCTCGTTTCATTACTTGAAACTTTAACAACCAATCAGTACACTTTGTGCAATACATATGACTTTCGAGACGGAATCAAAAACCTCCAAGTATCTCTCAATGTCTACTTAGCCAGCTTTGACATCACCTCTCTTTTTACTAACATCCCCGTAAAGCAAACCATAGACATTATTCGTAACAAAATCTTCAATGACACGGACCTATTCCACAACATGGATAAACCTACCTTCAGAGCTTTCCTTAGCCTTGCCATCAAAGATTCCTTCTTTATGTTTAACAATAGACTGTACAAACAAATAGATGGGAGTTTCCATGGGCTCCCCGATTAGTCCATCGCTGACAAATATCTTTCTGTCCATCATGAAACCCTTTGGCTTAACGACTGCCCACGTGACTTCAAACCGATCCACTATTATCGTCATGGAGATGACACTTTCCTCATATTCAATTCAAACACCCAAATATCAAATCGACTGCCGAAGATCAATCAAATAATTCTTTAGCTTTTCTCGACGTTTTAATAACTAACCAAGACTCAACACTGACCACTGGAATTTACAGAAAAACCCACATTCACAGGCCTCGGGACAAGCTTTTTCAGTCACTGCGACGATCAATTCAAAATCAAGTCAATAAAAACTTTACTATTTCGAGCATACCATTTGTCTTCCTTCTACCTTACATTTTCAAACGAAGTTGACTTTCTCCGAACTTTCCTCATAAATAACGGTGTCAGGGTTCTCTGAGGCGGACGGTTCCGCATAGCTCTCGTGGGCCGATTTTTATTTTAGTAGGTATGTATATATATATATATATATTTCTTTTTTACATACGATCTTCACACGCAGCAACTCTTTAGCTACTAAGAGAAACCAAGAGAGAGCTTAGCGCATGTATTGACACCGCTTAAAGAAAGGGGTCATATCCTAAACATCTGTGCAATGCAGGCCGGCCCATACGTGGGGTCTATATTTCTGTGCTCATCGCTCAAAACGGATCCCAAAAGTCTTACGTACAACCTGCGGTAAGAAAATTAATAAACTAGCTACATGGTTACCTCCAGTACGATGAGGGGAGGCTCGTGCAAAACCGTGACCGTATTAATAACTCGGAGAACTTCAGTGGGCACAGGGGCATCCTTGTCACCTCTATCGCCCTGCTCTGCCATGTAGTCCTGTGGTCTGATGTCTTCGATGTCAGCGAACATGCAGCCCAGCAGATATCTCAGTAAAGAGAAGCCCGCCGTGTACGCCACACACACGCGCTGACTGATGCGAGACGATGACAGCTGCGTGTATTCTGCTCATAAATGGGTCTACTTAAGCCAACATATAAAAACGTGAGACAAACAGCCGAGGAAGATCTAATAGAAATTCTGAATTTTAAACTTACAAACAAATTAGGTGTAGCATATAGATAGGTACTAACCTCAAATGGCGCCAACAGTTAGCCTTGAGATAAAACACCTCAGGATGCTGGGCTTTTTATAACGTATGTAGAGCACAGCATCCACATGAGACAATAAATGTATTTTCTTTCTATCATAGCCACCTAGATTTATCTCACTCACCTAGGAAAATAGTATCGTTACAGAAACACAAAACTCACAAAAAGAAAAGCACAGGTGCTCACTAAAGAGCTAAACGAGCGGGAGAGCACGGGTACTCACTGGACAGTTCAGCAGGAGACACTATGTGGCAGTTGAAGTTCTTCTTCACCAGAATGCCGGAGACGATTTCATCTTCTTTGGGATTCTCCATGACAAGCTGGCCCATCATCTGTTATGATGAACTTTGATATGAACGCCATGCAATGCGTAGCTGCTCAACTCTCTTGCTACTGACGACATTACTAGATAGCAGGAGCCATTTTTAATTTTCTAAACAGGAAACATGCGCACTGTTTCTGCATGTTTTCAGAGTGATTTCCACGACCAGATTAAAAAGCTCCATCAAAATCTTGTAGTATATGAAGTTCATTTTGTGGCTGATTTTCTATAATAACCACAAAATATTCTCAACGCACAAATAAAACAGACTTTTCCCAGAACAGTTTCCGTAACAAAGAGTCGAAGGAAAAGACTACTACAAATGGTTCTACACTTCTTCTTTTTTTTTACCTCTCAAGCGATTTGAGCAATACACACACACAATGCAGAACAGAGAACCATAATATGCCCGCTGGTGAGATAGGCGAGAGCGCTGAGCTCTGGAACCCAAACGTTGCAAGTCGAATTCCAACTCAGGCAAGTGAGCTGTAGCGGCGCCTGATGTGCTTACTCAGCATTTGCTGTTGCTGTAGGGACTCTTGCCAGAAATGGGGAGGGGCGGCGGCCCGGATCTCTGCATAAGAACCATTCGTCGTTGGCGCCATAGTTCTTGATGATCCGTAATCGCCTGCAGCCGTACATTCCTCTGGGGCCAGTTAGTCTATATCAGCAGTACAAACCAGTGCATGTGAGCTTGCCAGTCGAGGTGCGGTCGGGTAGACTTTGCCTTTACTTTATTAGTATATTAAACATTATGCTTGTTTTTACAGGACCACGAAGATATAACACAAGTCATAGTAACGAAAACGGGATGTCAACGGAAACAGCATTCAATCTTAGATTTTCTCATGATGAATGCTAATAATTTTCAGTATCGTCATACATACACGATTAGCTACCAACATCTATAAGGTTGACGGATGTGTCTGTCTTTCTACGAAGCCATCACCAAAATATCCCAAAGAAGTAGCGTATGGGCCAGGGTTGTTATTGGCGGATGGACCAAGTCAGACTCCGACTCCTGGGTCTAGCCAGTTTCTGACTCTGACTCACTGGACCCAAAAAATGTCCAACTCTTTGTCTTCACCTTCTAATGACTTCGCTAAGGCCAAGGTAACCTATTGGACCACCATAACATAGAATGAAGATGAGTGAACTCAACTTAAATAGTACTATGATCCATCCTATGCTACCTGAAGGGAACGCTGCAAATCAACAAACAAGACCCATCCGTCAGTTACCCCGTACTACGAGGCTCAGCTGATAATAGAAAGGGGATCAAGTGGTCTGCAGAGTTCAAAACAATTTTTAGGCTTGCATTTCCACGGAAGTATCGCGGGGGCTAAGCCGGGCCCCCACCAAGTGTATAAGCCTGAGGGGCGGCTGTGGCAGAGGAGGCAGTAGTAAGAAGAGCAGCAACTCTGCGAGACTCTTTTCAGACGTCACGCGGGAATAGGTGAGGTGGTGCACGGCACTAGCAACGATGCAGGGGACGTAGTAGGATATATCACACTCAAGGCACACATCAGACAACAGTAGCTCTGCTACAACAGCTATGTTGGTCTCACGTTCAATGCGCAAAACTACAAAAGAAAGACAAATTATGAAGCTCTCAGCCCTCCCTGAACCAGCAGTAGGTTTGCATGTAAACGAAGAGGAAACTATTTCAACATTAAGATATTCCAAAAAGCCACCTAGAAAAAGATGAAAAAAGTGCTTAATGACAACCGTGCATATTCTCTCGCCGTCGCCCAGAGCTATCCAGAAACACTGAAACAATAACGTACAATAAATATATACGGTACTCACTTTTGCCATTTTTTCACCCTTAAAGTGAAAAGAAATGGTATGCAGATTTTTAGGATTGAAGACTTTTAGTGGATTTTCTCTTTCTCCCTCGTACTCCCGCTCAAGGGCGCTCTTCAGTCTGCCCATCTCGTTCATTTCTCCATGAACCAAAACCTGCCCATATACATTACGGCATCAAGCGACTGGTTCAAAATTTCAAGCTAACTTATTCGTGGCTAGGTACTGTACTTTACAAATACATTATTCTTATCCTTGCAGCTCAGGAAGCACTAAGTAGATATAAGGGAAGACTCATCTAGGCTCAAGAGAGCTAGGCGCTACCGGGACGCAGTCATATGACCTATTCAGAGGAGCTATATATTTGCATGAGGAGAGAGAAACCATTAAAAGCAGTTATTACCTCGGCTGAGGAGGTTACCGTATTACCTATTACCTCGGCCGAGGAGGTTACCTTATGCTTTCGCTGAGTTTGTTTATGCTTGTTTGTCATCAAAATAACTCAAAAGTTATGGACGGACTTCTACCACATTTACAAAGATCGTTAGGTATCTTAAGAGGAACAGATGATTAACTTTTGGTGAATATCCGTACAACTGTTAGCGTGCTTCTTTTTTCCTCGGTAGCATAACTCAAAAAGTTATGAACGGGTCTTTGTGAAATTTTGAGGAATTTATGGGGTTGTTACTAGAAGCAAGTAACCAAATTTATGTTTTGATCTGTATGTCTGTCTCAATGTTTGTTTTTTCTGTTTGTCAGTAACATAACTCAATTCGATATGTTAGTTAATATTGTTACAAGACACAAATGACCAAACTTTGGTCATGTGTGCTTGACTGATGTTTATGGGTAACATAACTTAAAAATTTATGAACGGATCTTCATGAAATTTGTAAGAATTGTTAAAAATGCTAAAAGAGACAAATGACCAAGTTTTGGAGGTCAGTTCGTCCGTTTGGGTGTTTGTATAATGTTTGTCAGAACATAACTCAAAAAGTTACAAATGGATCTTAAAGAAAATTACAGATCATGTTATTACTATTAAGAAGCACAAATGATCAAAGTCTGGTGATGATAAATAGGAAATTCTAGTTTCACTACCAAGGTGAGAATTTCATTAACAGTGCCTTGCTTGGCGGAAGTATGTGCTCGCAGAGTACTCCAGTTGCTTTTATGTACTTCCTAAGCCATTACTTGAAAATGAAGGATGAATTAATGTTCATTCTTTCCCCAAAATATGAGGTAGGTAGTGTTAGATAAGCAAAGACTAGGAGGTTAGACGGATTCAATTTGAAGAATACTGATATAGCCTATGCTCAAAACATTTTAGTAAAGAGGAGTATGAAATGAATACATCGCAGTATCTGAAATAAATGTAAGGGTCTGCAAAACTTACTAAATTTGAACGCTTCGGGAAGGGTTGTCCTTGTCCTATCATCAGAACATAAAATTATGAATGGAATGACTAAAAAAATGAATAACTCATTAGACTTAAGGCTCTTCATTCACTATTTAATCTTCTGCAGATGTGAGAAAACATCCCGAAACAAGAAAATTTTATAAATTTTGTTGATCCCTAAATTAATTTTTTCTAATTGTGTAGTCTTAGTCTAAAATCAGAGTATCTTTAAAGTTGAATCCTCCAAACGTACCACTTTTCGTTTTCCATAAACAACGGTTACGCGTGTATCGAAAAAATAGAAAAAAAAACTCTTTCTTTAGTGCTGTTTCAGCTACTTGCGTAGTACCCACGGTTGTTGGTAATGAAGGAAAGTATAGGCAAAAATGCCATTAATGCTTCTCTTCTCCTCAAGCAGATAGGTAGGTACTCTAAACTGGCGTTGCAACGCGACTGCGGTTACGGTGAGGTTTTGTTTCAACAAGAAAGTCCTACCTCTGCTCTCTGTTCCAGACTTTGCAAGAGCAATATCATTTTAACATCAAGAAATATTATAATGAGGGCCACCAGTATTATAGGAATAGACTCACGAAAAACTTCGAGTCAAATCTTGTAAGAGATGAATAACATTTTTTAAAGGCCAGTTCAAAAGTAAGAAAAGCTAGTATGAAAAAGGAGAAAAACAGGAGCGTACGACTCTTGTCCGAGAACTCATGGCAGTCAGTGGCACTAATGCATTCGCGCTATTTCCTATTGCATTGCTAAAAGAAACAAAAGAGACCTTGTATGAAATATAATAGGCTGAGTAGAAGAGGGCAACATATTTCCAGGGTCAACTTATAACAATATATGGGACGCACAGCGGGCGTTTACAAATTGCAACAATGACATTCTTAGGAAAAATGGAAAATCCTGTGTAGTAAACACATTTTGCACAACAGGACATACAAGAGGGTGATCTTTGCTTTGGACGGGCTTTCTAGTGACTCCATGAATCTTATCTAAAGCAACGGAGATGTCAGATCTCACTTTTGGTAATTACAAAAAACTGTGAAATCCATTCGCTTCAACAACAAAATATAATCCCTTTTCTGATTGTAACCGAATTGTTTACATTGCCGTTTAAGAAGTACGCTGGCCATCACATAGTTTCGGATCAAATACACAGCCAAAATATTGGGTAACTCACAACATTGGGCGGCCGCACTGTCCTAACAAAGTGCGAGGTCTGCTCGAAGTCGGTGTGGGCAGAGAAGCTGATGTACTCTACAGTGCAGCGCAGCGGCAGCTTCTGACCGGACAGTGCAGTTATTTCTTCTGGCTCTTGGAGGATATCTTTGGCTAGTGTTCCTTCGACGCAATAACCTGTTGAAATATGGTTGCTTATCAGGGTCATTTTATGGACTACACACTACACAGCGTCACTGGCCCAGTCGTAAGATTGGTGGTGACTGGCGACACAATTGCACATTACAGATGTGTGATTTAGAACCCTTGGCGAGCTGCAATCACAAGGCAGTTAGGCTGAGGTAGGCAAGAAATGCTAACCGTAAGTCGAAATGCGGCCACTGTACGCGGTTCCAGTTAACCGCTAGTCTGTTCTTGTTGTGATTGTGACCCGAACTTTGAGTGACAGGTGGCACTTTTGTGACATATAGTCTACTACTAGACTTGGGTTGTGACTAATGCTGGGGGTTACACTATAAAACTGCATGCACACAAGTTAATTAGCGGATGCGCAGTTCGCACGTCGTCCCGATATAGCTACATTTGAAATTGGTAGCATAGATGCAACACAGTGCGAGTTGTACATCCTTCCAACTTGTAAATACGATTGTACAGCGTGACTCCGGCATGACACGCCTCAGGTATTCTATTCTTAACAGCAATGACATCAAGAAATAGACGTAAGAATGACGTCAAATAAATCAAATCTACCTACATTAATGGCAACTGATATACAAATTACATGAGAGTGCACCTTACCTGCAATAATAACGCCGTTGTTAGCATCAGTGCACCACATCTCGAACAGTTCCCTGGACAGGCCGCTCTGCATCATGCCAGGAGACGCCATAATCACGCAGGGACCGATATCCTCGAATTGATCCATGCCCTGCGTACCGTGCACAGAATATAGAAAGCCTAATTACTCACATGACTTGCCTATTTACTAGAGTAAAATTACAGAAACTGTCAATATTATATTGAGTAGCTACAGCCTCCGTTTTCCACAACAGCAATTTCACAAAAGAAGAAAGAACATAGCTACAGTATATCTATCGAGACGGGGAACCCAAGCACGATGGTGCTCCCGGGAACACAAGATCAACGCACATGAGAACAGCAAGTCGGGAAAGAAGAGGAGGAATAGATGAAAGTAAGACCAGTAGGAGTATGAAGTCAGAAGGAAGCAAAGTGTGCACGAAAGACAGACGTTCCGATGGCCTAGCTAAGGGCTAAGGTGGTAACTTACAGGGTCCCCCTGGGCGCGCGCCGCTCCCTATAACATAGGATGGACGAACCTATAGGTACTAACCTAACCCTATGGCTTATCCTACGCCGCCTGAGGGACGATGTCTGTCTGTTTACAACAACTGGCTGCTGCAATTCAAGTGAGGACGGCAACAGGTGAGCCCAGCACCACTTACCTTCAAATTGGCGATATGCTTGAACTGAAAGGGATTATCCAGCGCCAGCTGCCGCCGAATTCTGTCATTCATGGCGTGGGTGTACGTCTGGTAGACGCTCATGCATTTCTTGGCAAGGGACGAGGCGTAGTAAATGGGGACGTCGTGCAGCTCTGGGTGATTCTGCCAAAACTCATCTGAGAATATAAACAGTGCATGCTAGACTAACAGTATTTGAGCGCATGAGAAACTGCACATCATGATTACTGCGCCTGCATTACCTGGAGGCAAGCTGATCTAATGACATAAAACTCCACGTTAGCCTAACATTATTAGAGCACAATAAACATGCTGCACATCATTACTAGCTAATGTACTTCATATGCAATAATTAAAGCTACTGCCGATGTTAAGCGATGACTCTCTGGACGGCATTCTTCTCCTAACTCGCGGCAGCAAACATTCGAAGTGAAAGTTCTATTCCTCTCGTCTAGTAGGCATAGAATATACATACGGTGTATCTATTTCACAAACGACCAAATTGACCTCTCAAAACATTCCCTGAACAACATAGCAAATGCCACTTAAAATATTATAAAAGTGCTATGATTATAGTGTCATCAACCTAACATGATCGTGCTTCACAGCGGTGAGCCAGACATGTGGACATAAACCTCCAGTCTACACATGACCTAAAGCGAAGGAAAACAACGTAAATTTTTACAGCCTGAGTGACTGCTGCTCTAAATAGTGCTCTGTACGCACTCCGGTAACAAGTCTCACCTAAAATAAGTAGCAGCTCTTGAGCACGACCTAAGGCAAAGACAGGGATGAGACAGCGACCGCCACGGGTCACAATCTCCTTCACTGTCTTAGTGAAGCGATTCTCTCTGCTCTCTCTGGGCTCGTGGATGCTCACGCCATAGGTAGATTCGATCATCAGGATGTCAGGCTTGATCTGAGGAATCTCAGCCATCATTAAGTGACGGTCTTCCTGGCGTGAGAAATCGCCAGTATACAGCACCTGCAACAAGAACAATGGGAAGATTGAAGGGCGAGAGTATGTTGCTATAAAAGTGCGCTAGCTATAGATATTTTTGCACTATAGCTACCTACTGCATGTAAAATTCTTCTGGAAAGTTACTGGTATATCTTCACCACTTTTTACACTAAAATTGCCTGAAATTGCTTTACTTAAGAACACTTCAATAAATAGATGCAACTGTAAAATATAAAATTTTAGAAATAAAGAGTGCTTGGCTAAGGGGGGTATACTCTACGGAATCAATCAACCAGTTTGAATAAAAAAATGGTTGTGACGGCATATCTACGGACGATTATTAAAACGACAGCTTCATTTGGGACAATGGTGTGAATTCCCTCATAAAACTTACACTAGGTAGTGATTTCCCAAAAACTTTAGGTCGTTGGCAGTCATTCTTGCAAGTCTGGGTGTGATATTACCAGCAATATACGACACGTCAAGAAAATCATGGAGACTAAACATGACGCCAATGATTTCAAACACGTCCAATAGTTGTCAGATAAATAACTCGGAGTTCAATCTCCTTTAAGGGCTAAAGAAACTGTGGAACTTGCTGAGTTTCAGCATGTTCAATAGTTGAAAAGAAATAAACAAACCTTAACACCAGCAATTTCGATCATAAACATAGCAGCACCGAGAACATGGCCTGCGTGGTAACACCAAAATTTGATGCCAGCCACCTCACGCTCCTCATGGAAGTTGACACAACTGATGCGCGACAGTGATGCTTCCAAGTCGCTCTCCGAAAACAGCATCTGCTCTGAAGACAGATTGCTGCACAGACAAAGTCAGTCCAAGATTTATTAGCTACTATATGAATAACGCAAATTGAAGTATGCAGAGTCATACATAACTACAGAACAGCGAGTCATAAATACATTACAAAAAGAGCAGGTTGAATGGAAAAATTAAGAGTCTACTTTCTGAGAATATCTTTTTACTCAGTAAGGAACCTCATACAATGCATTACAGTTTACCATCTTCTGCTTACTCCAAAGGTCTAGATGAAGAGCAACTACCTACATTGTGAGGATTTTGTATTATAAAAATACATGCATAACTGAACGAAAGAACAGTTGTGATAACGACAGTAAAATGAGCCACAAGCATTTTTTTCGACTATCTAGTATAGCAATAAGAGCCACTACATATCAGCTGATTTGACATGAGACTGCTTAAAATACCTAACAGCTAAGAGTGAAACAACAATTCAGTCATGAAATGGGCATTTATACCACACTGATATAAAAAACCGTTTTATCAATATACTGATCTAACTTATAAAAACTTAATTTGACAAGAAGCCGCATGGAGATAGGTAGTTTAAGGAGACAAGCCATTCAAGATTGAGCCACTATCACTCACCTAACTTTTATGTAGTCAGCAAGCAGCCATTTGAAGATTGCTTTAGTAGGGTGAGTCATGTAGCATCTGCCCTTGAATTTGGTCCTCATGAGGAACCAAGGCAGGCCGCCTGCATGGTCCAAGTGGAAGTGTGACACAAGTAGCAGGTCAATGGTGGAGGGGTCGATGTGGTCACTGAATGGCAGAGCTGACAACCCACTCAGGGCAGGGTGGAT
>LQNS02276620.1:8567241-8596499 GCA_001587735.2 Parhyale hawaiensis
CCCACGTAAAATATCAACAAGTTCTTTTGGCAGTCACAACACACATGTTAGTTCGGCTACGAAACACACGGCGAGGCGCGCAGGACGGGTCATGTCGTTACTCAGAAGGTCACCTGTCACGGTGCTGCCACACGGCGGGCAATGTCTAAGTCTCTCTGCCATTTTTCATCTGCATGTGACCTATGCAATGTTTAGTCTTCGTGCTATTAAATATCATTTTTAGATTTTTCTAAATGTAAACAGTGAAGGGATGGACATGCAAGCTGTAGTAGCTGAATAGCTTAACGTGTTAATTCCTTTAGTCTTACTGGTTCCGGCAATATTTAAACAATAGCTTAGTCTCATCCTGTGGTATAAATACTATGAAGTGAAATCTGCATTAAAAAAAACAAGCACGTAGTTATTGGAGTCGTCTCTCTACATATAATGAAATGTGAAAGAATTGTAACCTAAAACATTCAATATTTTGCAAATAAGACCCAGAATTGCAAGTTCACCTGTAAAACGTAGCTACCTCATAGAGTTAAAGAAAAAGACTAGTCAAATCGTTTACGTTTATATTATTATTGCAGGACCACATTTTCTGAATTGCAACAACTCCGGTAGAGTGTACGTAGAGAGACAATGGTATGCTTGAGAAGCACAAACTTTTCGTAAATCGTACAGGTTCAAGGCCTCACCGTCAGTCAAACAACAGGCTTTGTATCTGCAGCGCGTGGAGAGAGAGGCACTTTCCAGCTCTCTTCTACGAAAAAATACTCCTACAGAGATATTTTAAAGCCTTTAATTTAAGTGCGTTGAGGTTTCGAAACTCAAACTTTGTGGCCCTGACAGCACAACGGTAATGTGTACAGCAGGCGACCTGAGGTCCCAGCATGCATAATATTCGTGCGGTTAGAGAACAGCAGGCCTTAAGTTATTGAAGCTTATTACATGTAGTAAGTTATAATAAATACTTCTATATAAGCTAATCTTACTACTAATAATGATAATAATAATAATTACTATATATGGATTAAATAAAGAATTGTATCGGTATTTAACAGAAATCATACACATGATCTTGAGAAACTAGGAAGTTCAACTCTTATCTCTATGCACAATCGTTGTGCGGGTACTGTATCTGTCTCCTCAGCACCACGATACGGCACTGCTTGGCCTCATATTTAGGTGCATGTAGGGCAGTGAATCTATGATGGCCTATGCATACGGCCTTCTCTTGTTAAGATCCACAGTACGCCTATATATATTCTTTAGTGATAAGTGCAATGCATCTAGGATATGATTTATCGCTCAAAATAAATCTTGGCATATACGATTCAACGATTCATCGGTGCATTACATTCTATGTAATAGTATGCATGAATACATACATGCCGTTACATTAAAATAGCGTTGTGACCCATCGGCGTATCCAAGTATACCCAATTATTGTGGGCATAATTTTCATCAGGATTTGTTTCTACTGTTGACACACAGGCGCATTCTTGCATTGTAATGCAGTTTTTGTCGATATTTCATTAACAAAAGGACTCATCCTGTTATGACGGTGGAAACCCATCGGCGCGTATGCTGTATCTGCATTCAATGCGCACGCATACAGTCCATCTAGTACAAGATTAGTCCCTGCAACCACGGTGTGGCACGTGCCCAATTGCGCATCCTGTAGAATCGAGTGCAATTATAGGTAGGATAAGATTCACGGCTGTAGCACCAACATGAGAACGTTTGTCCCACCGGCGTGGCTATCAGGGTATAAGAACACATACTATTACTGTTCTTATATACTGGTGGCTATAACCTTTATTCTCAAAAACGGTTAGGAGTATGGTTGCCGTAACCTCTGTCCTAATAAAAGTAAGGAGAATGGTAGCCATGAACTGTTCTCTGTACAAAGTAAGGGATGCGGTTGTCCCAATGTCAGCATGTCTTGCCAATGCCCTCTTGAGTACGACAGGGGTAAGGGGGGGGGAGGGCTGGTGTTGGATCAACACTACTTGCTCAGTGTAGAGTTAATTTGCAACTACCGAGCAGCATAATAATTCGAACGGCATCAAGTAAAAATGAAATGCATATCTATAGAGCAGTGGTTCCCAGCCGGGGGTGCTCGCACCCCTTAGGGGTGCGAGATGACCTTCCAAGGGGTGCGCAACTTCGATAAAAGATAGTTGGATACATTAAATTTGAACACAAAATTGGAGCAAACTTCATTCTTTATCTGTTATCAGATTAGTTATTTTTTATGGAATATGATAACATATTAAAAGTTTTCTAGGTGTGACAAGCTGAAAAAAGATTGGGAACCACAATAGGGGGGAGATGCAGGATTGAGCAAGACTGGGAATGCCGTTTCTGCAGAAAATTTGTGGTGAGATGGTCAAATAAAGCCCATGCATGCACCAAGATTATGCAAAAAGGAAGAAATTGGCACTTGAACGAAAGCAATCGAGCCATCATTGTGCAAATGGCAGCCGTTACAAGAACTACATTAGAGGATATGCAGCATTGAGCAAGACTGGGGATAACGTTTCTACAGGAAATTTGAGATGAGATAGGCAAATGAAACCTAAGCATTCACCGATATAATGTAAAAAGAAAGAAATTGACACTTAAATGAATGAAATCGAGAAATTATTGCACAAGTGACAGCCGTTACAAGATATGGAGATGCAGCATTGAGCAAGACTGGGGATAACGTATCTAAAGGATATGGGAGGCGAGATAGCCTAATGTAACCTATGCATTCATCGAGATTGAGTAAAAAGAAAGAAATTGACGTTAGGACCAAAGCAATCGACTACTAATAATTGTGCAATTGGCAGCCGTTGCTAGAAATATATAGGGCTGGGGTGCGAGGTGATCTACCAGTGGGTGCGAAATCTTGGATAAAATACGGTTGGACGTATAAGTTTATTCACAAATTTTGCATGAATTTCATTCGCTATCACCGGATGAGAAATTATTTTTGTAGGGGGTGGGAGAACATCGCAAAAGTTTTCCACAGATGCCAGGCTGAGAAAAGGCTGGGAACCGCTGCTGTAGACCAAAGACAAGCGTTCCCAGAGTGACACCTGGCAGGGTTGTGCATTGCTGCCGTAGATGCAATCATTAAACTAAAGTTAGATATATCCACTTTATTTGATAATTTACTGCAATTTACTTATGCGCGTCGTAAAGTTACTCTATGCAGTCATACATGTACAGGCAGTTCAGCTAGGACAAGATTCATCGCTGCAGCCACAACATGGCGCGTGCGACCCACCGGCGCGCCAATACGACACCCATGGCCGGTATTGCGAGAGCCTGCAGCAGGTCAGCCCCCCGGCAACCAACGGCAGGTCACCGGCAGGGCTCTGCAGCTGTGTCGTGGTGCCCCGCCTATATAACAGAGACTTTGGAAATGCTTAGTTCACTCTTCCCTGGGCTTTCCTTGAGCTGACATCGTCTCATACCAAACCGCCGACACAATGAAGACCTTTGTGAGTATTATTACGAACTGAATCCAAAGCTGGTGAATTTTCGTTCGGCTGTACGTTGCAGACAGCCTAAAACACTGCAATTTTTCATAAATTTGAGAATTTTTACGCATTACGGCCTGCTACAAGCAGGCCGTGAAATACAGTATGCTGCATTATTTCTAGTATATGCGCATATGTCCTATTATAAACTGTAATAAACTATGTCGATGAAGGAGAAAGAGCTCAAATTCAGCTGGGAATTTAGTTACAAATATAACAACATGAATGTATTATTTTAAGTGCAATTTTATGTTCAAAAACAGTGACACAATGAGAATAAATTCGCCCTCTCCTTCCCTTTCAGCCTATGTCGCTGCGTACTGGGTGTGGCAAATTTAAATCCATCAAAAAATAAGTAATAACCATTTCAAATTACCAGGCTCTGGCTCTCCTGCTGTTGGTTGCAGCAGCGTTCGCCAACGCTGGTGACGTCATTGAGCTCGACCTGGACGACTTCGACCACAGCCAAGACGGTGCCGCTGGACAGGCCGTCACGGGGGAGTACAGGTGAGGGAAAACAGGTGTAGGTTAAATAGGTCTAGAGCAAAAGAGACGTTAGCAAAACGGGCGAGGATAAAACAGGTGTTGGTAAAATGGGTGAGGGTAAACCAGGTGTAGGTGAAATGAGTGAACGTGAAGCAGGTGTAGGTAAAGTGAATGAAACTATAAGAGATAAGGATAAAGCAGGTCATAGAAATACCAGTGGGAGTTAGCACATGAGGATAAAAATAGGTGAAGGCAGAACAAGTCAGTGGAAACAGATGAGGGGAACATAGGTGAGCGTATAAGTAGGTGAGCGTAAAACAGATGTTGGTAAAGAGAGTGAGGATGAAATCAATGGGACTAAAACGAGTGTAGGCAAAGCGGATGAGGATAAAGATGGTGGTAACAAAACTGTTGAAGAAAGACTAGATGCAAGGAAACGAGTGAACATCAGAAAGTGACTGTAAAACAGACAGAAAAAATAGCTGACGAGTAACAAGAGGCAGAAAAATCAGTGAAGATAAAGTCTCATTTCATGCATAGCGTATTCATTGCAGAACACTTCCGTGCATCGGTAAAAGACACGGTAGAGCTTCTTCGAGCGGAAGAAATATTTATAGCGTCTGGAAGATATTGACTATACTGCAAAACGGAACATTTATATGATGCATGACATGTATATAGAAGTTATGTAATTGTAAATAATTGCTTTGGGATTTGTTGGTAAATAAATACAGTATTTGATAGTTTTTCAAGGAACTGCATTGTATCTGTAGCGAATGAGTCCATTCAATGGATATCTGCAGAGCATGTGTATATATTTCAAGCTAGTTTGAAGCGCGATAGATGGCATAGTGTTGCTACCGATTAAGAAACAAGTAACTATATACTTTTTAAATAATATTTAAATTGGTATATATCAAATTGGTATATATAGGTATTGGTATATATCATCAAATGTCATACCAATATAGTACAGGATTGTTCTCCTGTAAATTTACCATTCTCTTGAATAAGAATAAATAGTTTCTCTCGGCATAGGTTTTGAAATATCAATATTAATAATAGGATCTGGCGGCACCGTCAACATAGCGATATCGTTAAGAGTCATTTTATGAAATGTATACAGTAAGAGTCTGACTGATGCTCCCCGCTCAGATGGACCAGTCCCGAAGGAGAAGACTTCGTGGTGCGGTACGTTGCCGACGACAAGGGCTACAGGATCCTCGAGTCCAACGCCGTGCCTGTCGACAGCGACGGCGTCAGGGCTGACGGCGCTCAGGGAGATCTCGATGGCGATTCGAACGAGCAGGATGATTGAGTTTTTGTTATTTTTGATATCCGGTTACGGCGTAAGTCTCGTAAAATTTGACGGAGACTTGAATGGGAGGAATGACTGAGTCTCGAACGATGTTCGGTTATATAGCAGCGGAGTCCTCGGAGATCACAGAAAGTCGAACGCGAGGGCCAACTAAAGTTTTCATTGACATTCGATGCTTGGTAATCACTGAAAGGTGATCGTACACATCGAGAGCAATTGTGCTTAATTCTACTGAATCATGGTATTGGACTGCATAATTTTATTGCTTGCTGTAGAGTGCCCGTTTGCTCAAACCTCATTATTTCTTCTGAAATTATCAAACATACATACATTTATCAGTACTCTCATCGTCGGTAGGGTCTGATTATGACTAGGGTGAGAGGGTAGCCATTATTTTATCAAGCGCTGAAGCTGTAAAGTAGGTGCGGTAGTTAGCGAGGTGCTGGGCGAGAGATTTACTATTTCGGATGCTGGTAAGAAGACTATTCCAAAGACAGTATATTGCACTCGATTTCATGTAGCTTCCTGATCATCCAAGGGTTGGGACAATGCTTGTAAGTATTTACTGCAATATGTATATGTTGAGGGTCCAGTAATGCAATTATGCAGCTAACTCGGTTATTAACACGAGTAGGAATATAAGTTTATCCAGGAGACTGGGATCTGTTTTTTTTTATTGTAATCAGCTTTCATTGTTGTTGCTTTCTATAATTTATTTGCTTAATTACAGAGCTGGATGTTTTAGAGCAGGCGTGTTTACAAATAAATACAGCTGAAAGCATGAAAATAAAACGCTGTTTTATTACACCTTGCCATTAGATGAACAAACAATATTCATTACGCAATGTCCCTACCCATAAACATGCTGCCTCCTTCTTAAGTAAACACACGATCTAATACATGCAAGACTACATATACATGTGCACACAATCAACGCACCCACAACACAGCTAGCTGTTTGTACAGCGCTGGCCGAAAATAGGTAGCTGTAACCGACGTCCACACTAGAGTTTTTTCCATGCCTCAAATATGAGTAATGTCTGGGTAATGAAATTTGCAAACTTTCAAGAATATGAATAAGACAGGGAGAGGAAAATTTTAATATGTACAAAACACGACCAAATTCACAGGTAATATTAGATATGTCATTGCATTTTCCAGTTGCATATAGAGAATTCTTTTGTTACAATAACCAAATTGGTTAACCAGCTTTGGTTTACTAGACTAAGCTTTAGTTATGGATACTCAACTACTCCTGCTGATGTTATTTTAGCTCAGTCATCATTTTGGCTCCTCGAACCAAACGATAAAATTATTTTCTCAATTACCACAGACTCTCAGACAACTTACCGTAGTATCAAGACACGCAAGTGCATCGAATCAAAATAGTGATGCAGCAGTGCTTTCTTGCCCCTGGCGCATCGGCCTGCACCTGAAATTCAACCAATTCGACTGCAGTCGCACTTACTTCTCTGAGGCCAGTTGGCCGATAACTGCTACACGAACAAGTGCGTGTGGGTTTCCGAGTGGAGGGTGCGGTCAAATTGACTTTGCCGTTAAATGTTTTACCAATGCAATCATTCTTGCCTAAAAATGTTTATGGGCTCAATCCAAGTTTACCATGCACGGTCACCATCTCGCGGCATCGGCTTCTGAAAAGTTACAGACTGCAGATGGAAGTGTCGGATTGCTTTATCCTGTAGCTGACTAGTGCCATGGGACTTGTGGTCGGATTAAAGTATAGCTAACTTGAGCAGCCCTCCGCAAGCGCAGATCTCTGCCATGCAACGAAATACTATAAGAGAATGATAGACAAACAGACTACCACAATGTCGGATCATCACAAAAATTTAATCATTTGTTGCTCGTGATATTCCAAACAGTTCCTGTAAATTTCATGAAGATCCTCCATGAATTTTTACTTCTCTAACAGATAAACAAACTTAACCAGGCGAAACATAACATCCTTGGTGGAGGTAATGATGGGAGTAAAAAAAATCTACCCACATCGCATCAACAAATCATATGGTGAATTTGGTAAAGAGATGGTAATAACTCCCATTAGTACTACATAATCATTGGCTATAGTAACTCGTGACTAGACAGAAAAGTCTAGTTAAGGGCACATTCAATTCGGTGCCGAAAGTATGCCTTCGGATCTTCACTCATCCGAAATTTTACGCAAGTACCCTGGTTTCGGCTCGTTGATTCAAGTTTCAGGCGTTAACCCTTAATCGATTATCTGTAACACTTCTAAGAAATCAATCTTGCTTTGTAAAATGGAGATTTCAGTCGGCTCAACATAATCGGGTTGTTTGTAGCACCTGCGATTCGATTCGAAGTGACGAAGCCAACTTTCCTGCCTGTATCTCCAGGAAAGTTAAGTCAGATTGGCTTTAGATTAACTTTGATGACCCAATCGAATGTGGCCTTAGTCGCCATTGATTAGTTGGACGATACTAAGCCCAATAGTCTTGACTTGTACGAAACTTCAGACAGGTGCGTTGGCTTTGACCCGTTAAGTCGAATTCCAGGCATTAACCTTTACTTGTTTACTCTTAAAACATCCAAAACCTTAATCTCCCTCTGTAATATAGATTTATTTAGTGACCTCAATCGTAATCGGGTTGTTTCTAACGCTTGCAACACGATTCAAAGAGGGGCCAGCTAACGTTCATGTCGGAAGTTCTGGAGAAGTCAAAATTTGTAGGTTAGCTTAAAAAGTAAAAAGCAACTTTGATGGGCCAATCGATGACACCTTGACTGTGACTTAATGTTTTTACGCGCCCAACTGAATTTTGGGTACCTAGAACCAAAAACTTTCCAGCTATCTTTTCTTTGTTGTAATTACTATTGGATATTGGTTAAGGTCCAGCAGACCAAATACTTTTGTCACGGGCAACAAAACACGGCTAATGCAATCAACTAACCAGTTTTCTGTGAGTAGTCGTTACAGCGGTATTTGCTAATAAAATGAATGACTACCCTGGTAATTAACTCGAAATTATAATGGAATCCTATTCGCACCAGGCTGTGTTATTTTACTACCAGGGTTCCAATAGTCCTACTGTATCCCTAGAGAGGTAGTATACAGCCAGGTATAGATAGGGTCAATAGAAAAACTCCCGATTTCGAAGGGATTAAACACGAGCACCGAAGGTTAACACGTATTTTCTATACGCTTGCATTCAATACTGTGCACAGAATAGTCAGCTGAGGCTCTGAAGTGAAAGTGGACCTGCCACTTTTTGTGGACAGTAAAGTTATAAAGGAGTGGCCGCTTCATTAATTTTTTTTTTTTTTAACAATTATTCGCGATGTTTCAAACGCAAAGTGTTACGTTTATTCTTATGGTTTATGGGGATCGTCAACGTGTTACACCTGGTGAGCGCTGGACTTAGTGACGGCAATTGGTTTAATTAAAAAAAAGAATACTGATTTATTTCAGGGTCAGTCAGAAAAATTATAATTAATATGAGAGGTATGTTTTTAAAGAAACTACAGTATATGAACTATAGGCATCGGACGTTAGTGCACATATTCTAAAGCGTTTCATCGCATGACATTGGTGTTGCTTATAGCGCTGGTGAAATTTAGTGCGAATCATGAATGGTAATGAAGAGATGACCAATGCGAACGCACTTTAGCTTAGAGGCAAACGCGAGAAATGTAAATGCAAGGAGAAAATCGAAAATTGGAAGAAAATTACATTTCATCGATATATATATATATTGTCGCTCTATTGCTCTATACAGAGTGTTGTGTAATTCGATGCACATATTTTAACCATATATAGAAAAATGCAAGATTCAACGATTTCACGAGCGACAAAAACCTCAAACTCCTTCGTTTTCGAGAAATGACGATCTGAAATACTTGAGGAGAGGGATCGGGCGAAAATGAAGAATTTCGCTATTTGTGGACCGATTTGAATGAAACTTGGTATAATGAAACTTGGTAAACTCGAAAAAAAAATTGCTCTTTATTTCTGTACTTTTTTCATTTTTCCCATAGAAAACGAGTTATTCAAAGAAAACGTCAACAGGAGGGCTGGGGGTAACCCTACTCCTCCTACGGTTTTTGATTTACAGAGATGACTATTGGTATAAAAAGAGGCGGACTGTGATTTTCTATATAATAATTTTTTTTGTTTAGATTTTCGAATTAGGAGGCGAGTGATAGCGAAGTTTTAGGAAAAACTTGCAATTTCTTGAGCTTCTTGAACTTTCTCAAAAAACAATTTCGAAAAACAAACCGACAATTTTTACCCTGATAGAAGATCAAATTGCTCTTCTTTTGACACCAAAATCATCTCTGTAGCTCAAAACTGTAGGCGTTCCTAGGGTTTTCTCCAACCCCCGCTCATGTCGTTTTTTTTATAAACTCGTTTTCTATTGGGAAAATGGAGAAAAAAGGCGGTGTTAAAAACAATATCTTTTTCTATTCTACATATGTATACCAAGTTTCATTGAAATCAGTCCACAAATAAAAAACTTTTCATTATCTTCCCAACCCTCTCCTTACGTATTTCATGTCGTCATTTCTCGAAAACTAAGGAGTTTTGAGGTTTATTTTTGTCACTCGTGAAAATCGTTTTATTTTACGTTTTTCTATGCATGGTTAAATTATGTGCATCTAATTACACAACGCCCTGTACATTACTCAAACTCTGATCTGTAGTTTATTTCACCAATAGAATGATTTCTAAGAAATCTAAAACTAAAAATAAATGAAAGAATCAAGGTAAAATGGGTCATTTTCTAAATCGCAAACGTTTCGAAATACTAAAAGTCCATCATCAGTGCTGAAATATAAGTAGAAAATTAAGTAGGCTAATCAGTTTCACACCAAAACATAAAGACAAGCTATCCAAGAGAAGAACTCCCAACACTTGAGCGCTGGCAGCGGTCACACTTATATACATAGACACAGTCACCAAGCAGAGCATCACCTAACTTTTCTTTTCTCGGGAAAGAAGAACCAATTTTAAAATTTAAAATTATTTGGATGAAAAATTCGAACGTCCAGGGATGGAAAAAAATTGTGAATAAGGTTAAGAACTTCCTTGCGCAATTCTCGGTTCAAGTAGCCCATAAGAGGTAATCCTATGTACATTTTTTTGTTTCGGTACCGTTAAAGATATTGTTTGCTATGTAAAACCTTTGTTTAAAATTTTCTTGATTTGGTTCTTTATATAGATTATTCCTAAAAAACTGCTTTAAAAAAATAACTACAGTGAGAAATATTTCATAATTAGTAGAAATACGGTAAGCACGATATTAAAGCGTAGTTATAGTGTATGTGATATACCCTAAATAAATTCAGCTAAAAAAATTAGTTCCTGGGGCCGGTAATTGTAGCTTTTCTATACACAGATGTTAAAGAACTTTGATTAATTTTTTGAACCAGCACATCTTAAAAAGATTAGCAGCCATTACGTTTTCATTCTATTGTAAAAGATAATTTTGATGAACTGAATTTAGATAATAGCAGAGATAAAAACGTATCATCCAGATAACGGGGGTAAAATACTGGTTTAAACTTAACAGGGCAGTTGGCAAGAAAGTTGCTTTCAAGAGAAGATAAAAAATTGCTATTACTGGCGATAGGCTAGAACCCATGGCTAATCCGTCTACTTGCTGGTAAATTTTTCTGTTGAAAGTAAAATATGAGTCCTTAAGAGCTATATGCAACAATTTCTTAAACTCGCTATGATTAAAATTAAGGAATGTGTCCGTATCAGAAAAAATATTATTCATCACATATTCCATGGATTCGTCTATAGGTACATTCGTATATAACGACTCAACATCAAAACTGCACATTACACGACTTTTTTAAAGCAGTTTTTTTTTCGGAATACACTCTACCCATTGGCACTTATAAAGAATCAAATCAAGAAATTCTTAACGAAGGTTTTACACAGCAAACAATTTATTTTACGGTACCGAAAAAGAAAAAATGTACATAGGATTAACTTCTAGGGGCTACATGAACCGAGAATTGCGCAAAGAAGTTTACCCTTATTCGCAATTTTTTTCCATCCCTGGACGTTTGAATTTTTGATGTAAATTATTTTAAAATTGGTTCTCTTTTCCCGAGAAAAGAAAAGTTAGGTGATGCTCTGCTTAGTGGCTGTGTCTATGTGCATAAGTGTGACCGCTGCCAGCGCTCATATGTTGGGAGTTCTTCTCTCCAACAGTTTGTCAGGCGCAGCCAACATGCAGGCATCTCTTATCGAAGCGGTAGACCCAGTACAACACCACCGCATCACTGTACTCAAGTAAATCTACGTTGTTAAATGTCGAACTTTCCAGTTTTAGGTAGGGCATATACAAAGCGCAATCTCCGCATTTTAGAAAGCTTCTATTTTTTTTAGGGAAAGACCGTCTTTTAATACTGATCACACTGCAGTTCCTCTTCTGATAGCTTCCCTCTCCTAACTTCGCATGTTTGTGTTGAAATATACGTAGAAGCGTGTGCCTAATTTTAGGGAAGTGTTAACTTTTAATTTTCTTTTATTTTATTTTACTGCACTCTATACCAATTGAGCTTCCTAAATGTTTTGGTGTGAAACTAATTAGCCTACTTAATTTTTTACTTATACTAACGATGGAATTTTAGTATTCCGAAATGTTTGTAATTTCGAAAAAGACTATTTTAACCTTGGTTCTTTCTTTTATTCTCTGTATTTTGTTAATGGTACGCAAGCTCTTGCTCCTTACAGTTCATGGTGCAGGCAATCAGCCCTTGTTAAATTAGTATTTTTGAAACTATATACATAAATGGGCGTGTTCAATTGGCCAACGGAATTAGGCCTCTGAGGAGTGACTTGCTCGAAGTTTCAGACAGGTGCGCTGGTTTCGACCTGCTCAATTAAAACTTTTAGACATTGGCCCTTTAACGATAATCGTTAAAACGCCCAGAAACTCAAATTTATTGTGTAAAATGGAAATTTCAGTAATTTCAACTTGATCGGCTTGCTTCTAACACTTGCAACACGATTCATAGTGGCAGAGCTATAGCTCCAGTCTTCATTTCCGGATAAGTGAACTCGAGTGGGCTCAGCTTAGATCGAGTTTGGTTACCAAATCGAACGAGCCTTAAGTGATACGTTTTACACAGTGCGTTAGGCGGTAAAAAGTAAAAATAATATAGAAGCAAAGAGAACTACTGTGAGTAGCCTTCAAATGTGAAGCCTTAAGCTTTGTAGATATGTAACTGTATATTGCACCATGTAGGACCCAGCTCAATTGTATTTCAGTTTAGACTTGGGAAGCAAATGCGTACCGTTATCCAGGTACCGTATCTGTATTTGATATGTTAGGTTTGCCACAATTTGCGTTTGGAAATTTATTGTAAAAGTACGTTGTACCAGCAAACGATACTGTAGAGAGCTGTTGTGTTTTATTCTGGAAATATGCTTTTTTGGTAGTTTTTGCACACATTTTCATCTCCTCCTATAAGGAATAGCTGAAAAGAAGAGAGCAGCCAGCTTCAGTTCGGCAAAGTATTATCAATCTCTTTCATCTGCTGATGTAATTAGAGCAATGGCATCTTTCGTTGGAGGAGCCTCCGAGGAGGTCAGGATTTTTCGTCGATACATCGTCCGTGCTTCAGGATTGAAATGACTTTTAGTCGTGAGTAACACAGAGAGTGGATAAATTAACAGACCTAACCACAACAGTCAGCACATGTCTCCCCAGGCAAAGTCTGATGCATATTGACGTTCTATCGCTTAGCACGTTTCCTTCGATGGTTGAAAGTCAGGCCCCAGCAGGGTATCCATAAGAACACCAGCACTGATGTTCTTTTATACCATGAGCCCTCATATCTACTGCGAAGCGACGTTCGTTTTGCTGCAGTGTTAGTAGATAACAAACATCACCAGCTAGTGGCTCCCTTCAAAACAAAGGGAACCCACAGGTGGGCACCCTCAGAGCCAGAGGAGCCCACCGGTGGGTCCCACCGCAGGAAATGTATTAAAACTACGAGGCCAACGTTCTTTGTTGTATAAATTCGTCGGGAGCGCAGATCTGCCGTTCCTCTCTGTGTGGTGGCGAGACCGTGTCACGGAGGAAGTCAGTTGAATGTCAAGGCAGGAGCTGCTGTTAAACTTTGAACGAATTAACGAACGAACACTTGTACTTACAAGAGCTTACCTCTTATATTTAGTCTAAGTCAACATGGCTTAGGATGTAGAGCAAGAGTGAGGTGGCCTGAATGGCTACGGGCTGGGAGAAAAACATTTGTTAGACAATATTTGATTTAAGACGTTGAATAAAAGACACGATGATTTGGTGATACAACATGAGAATGAAAGTATCTTCAGGTTGTCATATTAAACATTTACTGGAATTTACAATTATTCTATTTAGATCAGTGTATTGTACTTAAGATGATCATGTTCAGGAAGCAAAGAGCGTAACAGGAGGGCTCACGTGAAACTAGTATCGAAAAGTGACGTCATCAATGATATTACATCGACAAACGGTGCCACCGAGGAGCCTATGAGTATCCTAATAAATTTTGCCAGAAAAATCGTTTTCAACTGCAAATTTCAACCCTCAAGCACATAAATAAACGAAGAGAAGATTTATTAATGGAACAATATACATAATTATCTACAAAAAACTGCAGTAGCGGCTGGTGGAAACTTTCATGGTACCCGGGGCAAGCATTGGACAGGTATGGTGTCCTGATTTAACTTCTTCTTTGAAGTAAAGCCTTACTTGCACTTCAAGTTCAATTCACAGGGGTCTTCACAAACCATATTTCAACATATCACCGTATTATTTCGACTTAATCCATTCAATCTCCAGCTACTGACTGGCCAGCTACTTAGCTGCACCCATACACTAAACAAGGTAAAATGGTTGTGGTCAAGTACAGAAAGTATAAAAATAACTGCTCCTATGGTTTCTCTAGCGTCAAGAATATAACACTGCTTATATTATTGGTTAGGATTAAGGGCCTAATCTACGAAGGCCTGAGGTCCGACCCTCAAATACCGACTCGTCAGTGTGACGTCATTCGCCTACACTCGGTCACGGTTATATTTTATTTTAGTCCCTTTGAGTCCACCCGTTACACTCTTTGTTGAATGGTCATGCCAGTCGTATACCAATTTTACAACTCTACTTTCCAATTGTATAAAAACTCACCTTTGCAATCGCTCTCAATTACCCAAGGAACCAATGCAGACAACTGTCAAACTAGTGCCTGCAGATTCGATTAAGACTCATGTTAGGTTTTCGCAAGGGAACTGTAGCATAAAAATACTGAAGCAAACCCGTTGCATCGGAATCTGAAGGCGAAAAATAATTACATCAATATTTGTAGCGTCGATAGGACCAAATTGCAGCAAAATGCTTGGACACACTTATGATTCCTCTTGGGAATATGTAGTTAATTAATTTTATGTTGATATGTACTCACAAAAAGATGTTATAACTTATAACACTTCAACTGATCAGCAACTGCCGAGGTTTCTTCATATAAAGAGGGAATGTTTTTATTGAGAGAGAAATAAATACTTGTACCCGTTATATTAAAATGATTTCTTTTCGATCAGTTTATACATTTATTTTGGAGTAATTCATACTTAAATATTTAAAAAAATATCCTTGGAATGTGTCAGACTATTTTGCAAAGAAAATCTACTCTTCGTGAATGCTTCAGGGGTAAAATTTCAAGTACCTCCTGACTCCGTACCAACAGATGGACAGATCTCCTGCCGCGTGACTGCACCTCTAAGAGCTTAAAAGCTCGTGGACATAAAGTGGCATTAAAGTCATGAACGCCAACCATGGCCTTTCGTTCCTGTTTTCTTCGAGTTTAGCTATTTCATTCTGCTCATAATTTTTCAAGAAATTGTCCAATCTAAATGCGGATAAAAATTATTGAATCTCGTATTTTACATATTGGTCTTGAATGTGCTTTGTTGTCGGACTCATCTGCAACTAGTTCCCACATTCAATGGTTTCTTAAACCTAATTTTGTAGTTTATCACTCATCATCTCTTAAAACGTAACATTAACTAGAGCACTCAGAGAGCGCATACCTCCGCCAAGTAAGGCAACTGTAACGAAAAATTCAAATTGGCTCTGAAACCATGATTCTTTTGTATCAATTACAAAATCTAATCATTTTTGCCTCTTGATAGTATTAACAGTTTCTACAATTTCTTTGAAGATCCTTTCGTAACTTTTTGAGTTATGCTGTTAACAGACATTATGACAAACATAAGTCAAACATACAAACGAACCAACTGATCTGCACCCAAATTTAATCATTTATATCTTTTAACATTAGTAACAACTCCTGCAAATTTCATAAAGATCCATTCAAAACTTTTTGAGTTATTGCGTAAGAAACATTATGACAAACACAACTCAAACATAGAAACGAGTCAACCAATTTGCACCAAAATTTCATCATTTGTCTTTTAACATTACTAACAGCTCCTGTAAGTTTCATAAAGATTAATTCAAAACTTTTTGAGTTATTGCGCTAACAAACATAAAATCAAACACAGAGACAAACATACGAACGAACAAGCAGATCATCACAACAATTGGGTCATTTACTCTTTGTTATATACTTAACAACTCATGTAAATTTTATAAAAATCCGTCCATAACTTTTTTGAGTTATGGTATTGAGAAAAATGAGGCAGAGAAACAAACAAACGAATGGACGGATCTTCACTAAAAGTTAATCATCTGTTCCTCCTAACATACCTAACAATCCCTTTAAATTTCGTCAAAATCCGTCAGTAACTTTTTGAGTTACCTTGGTGATAGGCAGACAGAAAGATAAACAAAGAGACAGACAAACCCGACGAAAAGATAACCTCCTGGGCGGGGGTAATTAATGTCGGTTCTGCAAATATACTGGAGGGCTGAACATTAAGATCCTAAACTATAAGGATTGCATTGGTCCGACTCCGGTATGAAAGGAGAGTAAGAAGTAATTCCGTATGAGAGATACTCTACAGGCTCTCTCTTAGCAAACATTGTGTATTTCTTGTTTCATGTCCTTGGCAAGTCTATATTAGCTACACAGTCAAGGATCCACTTTTGCCGAAAATATGTATCTGTCAAGTAAAGTGAAGCTCGTGGATAAAAGAAGCCCCAGAGTGCAGGCGGATATCAAGAAGGGTCTGGCGTGGGCTGCTCAGGAGATCAAAGGCCCGTGACAAGCCGACACCCCGGAACTGGAATCTTACCCCATACATGTCCACCCGCTGCCAAGCGCACCCCGAGGGCCGAAGGTTCCGCCAATGAGAGTTTCCCGCTTTCCGCAACGCGGCCAAGATTTGCTCTCGAGATTTGTCAGCGTTAATTCGTCGTGACATTTGAAGATTTTTTCCCAGTGCGTGCGGGTAAATGGCAGGCAAGGCATTCCTCGCCTCGTGCTTGAGGTTAGGTTTGCATTAAAAGCGTGCCGTTTTATTCAGCTTAGCTGTTCAAAGATTAGACGGGTCACGGTTAGAGCTCTATAGCGTATGGGAAACGTGGTTATTTCACGTAGTTACAGTACCGCAAGTGGGTAACTGTGGTATCTTTAAACATTGCCATCAGTGGATTGTTCTTGCGCATTCAATGCCGGGTCCAGAGAAAATTCGTGTATAAAATTGAACCGCAAGCTTTACATTTCCAGTGGTGCAATAAAAACATCGTTAGGCTAAAATAATTCGGAAAATTAACGGAACAGCTTGGGCAGCGCAAATAAATTAATGAGACACGGAGGTCACTCCGCCTGCCTCTGCAAAATTGTATCGATATAATGGATTTTATCAGTCGTTTCTGTGACCACTTTCTAGTCTGTTCAGGCAACGTGCATATATTTACAGGACTACAATTAAACACTTTATCAGCTGTTGTCAAGCTGCGTTTGTCGCCCACCCCTAGATAAGACCCGAACATCGGACCAATTAAAAATCTTTTTCACGATTATTTGTGGTCTATTGACCACCTATAAGATATGACTTACTTAGTAACCCAAAGAAGCTAAGAAATAAAAGACCTCATTTATTGGCATGGAGACGTGAAACTCATCTAAGCCCATGAGGTTCAACCCTTCTGGAACTTTACACAGAGGCGTTGGTTTCCTCATCTGGTTCGTACTATAGGTGGATTTCACAACTTGACTACGATTGAGAAGCGCAATTAAGTTCATTTTGTGAAGTAGGATTGGATTACCGCCGTCTCAGGAGTCATCAAATTGAGTTTAACTCCTAAAACTTTTTTTCAAATTGAGGAAAGCAGCGCACTTATCTCAAATTCCTTAGACTTTAGGGTAAGAACGTAAACTGAAATTAAGCTTTCGAGGCTTACCTTGTGTGAAACTACAGCCAGAAGCTTTGGCTTGCCGTTTGAATAGTTTTGCTAGCGTCAGAAGCAACACGATTGCGCTGAGCCTGCTGAAGACTCTATCTTGCGGAGCATTATTGAGTTTCTGCAAGTCTCAAAGGACTATGGTTCAGTGCATGAAAGACTCAACGGGTCGAAGTCAGCTCACCTGCCTAAAGTTTCGCACCAGTCACCCACAAAAACCTAATTTTGGCCTCCAGACGAATTTGCTCTCCGTGTTACTCCTTGAAGCTCATTTCACCGGACCGAGTCCAGCGCACCTGTCTACAGTTATGGATAAGTCAAGCCTCTAGTCAGGCGCGTGCTTAATTGTGTCACCTAATTGAACATACCCTTAATGGACTTAGGTTAACTAGAGAAACCCAAGTCAGTTGATAACGTCTTAGTATAAGACCTGCCAGGAGGCAATCGTTCATCTTGGGCCGACTCGTACAATCGCCTACAATAAAAACACAACAACTTACGAGTCTTTATTTAGAAATACCTCAGTGGTGAGCTTTTACTTCCGGTGGGATAATATTTCATAAAGAAAATACATTGCCAGCCAGTATGTTTAGCTAATACTGCAGTAATTTTCAACGATTTGATTCGTTTTTAGGAAAACGTAGTTTTGTAATAACCAATAAGACAAGGGCAGCAGTTAAAGACATTTTCATTACATTACCGGTAGTTTATTCTTGCGATGTCAAGCTTTCGATTCCTCTTGAATCATCTTCAGGAAACGTTTAAGATATTTTGAAATTTCATGTAACAAAGACTATCTCAGAAGTATCCTACGTACCAAAAACTATAATCCTTTCAGATCTATCAGTTTAACATAAAAAGTTCAGAGGAAGAAGCATGATCATTTAGGCTCGGGGATTGTTCATGAATAAAAATTGATTCTAAAAGTTTGAAGTCAAATTGGTGACAAGACGATAAAATTCTAACGTCCTCATTAGTTATTTGATCAATGAAATTATCAAAAATTTTGCTGGATAACGAACCACAAACATCAATAGCAAAATTTTTGATCATTTCCTGCATGCTGACCATCAAAAAACTAATGAGGACGTTAGAATTTTATCGTCTTGTCACCAATTTGACTTCAAACTTTTAGAATCAATTTTTATTCATGAGCAATCCCCGAGCCTAAATGATCATACTTCTTTTTCCTCTGAACTTTTTATGTTAAGCTGATAGATCTGAAAGGATTATATTCTTTGGTATATATTTGGGATACTTCTGAGATAGTCTTTGTAACAAGAAATTTCAAAATATCTTAATCGTTTCCTGAAGATGATTGAAGATGGATCGCTTGACACCGCAAGAATATAAATAATATAATGAAAATGTCTTTAATTGCTCCCCTTGCCATATTGATTATGGCAGTAATATTATTATGGATAGATTGGGCAAATCTTTTATAGATATGGTACCAAATTGAATGCAGCTCACGCTTTCACTTCACGACTCTTAATTTACTGCGGATATGCCTGAAACTATGCGTATACACATTTGTTTGACATAGGAATGTCGTCCACTGACTTCAGTTCTTTTGTTCGACTGGACACGAGTTCTTTGTGTCTTCGACGCTGTGAATTATACGCTTCCTGTGGTCGACGTCTGACTGGCATTGTATGGCCACGTCCCGACCACTGCTCCCGACGCCCTTTCCCCTGTGTGCAAGGGAGAATGACTGCTTTTATGCTCTCATATTAGATAAAAATATCAATGTTATTAATAGGAGAAAAAGTTTGCACAATAACAACAGAGTTACTTGCGTATATATACATAAAATTTTTCATAAAGACCACTTTAGAGACGCTTTAGAGGCTGATGGCTGCGCAATCAAACTCTGCAAAGTCGCATTATTAATCGAGACAAGGATAATTGGATCGATATAATCTACTTGAAAAGATTACCTGCCAATTACTAAAGCAAAAATCACTAAGTTTATAAGGATAATTCAACCTAATCTCTAATTGGTCAAGAGTTCTCACAACGATCTAAGAACTGGAAAGTGTTATTCGAGTTGGGGTAACTAAAACTGGGGGAGGGGGGAGGAGGAGTTGAATTAAGGGGTCCCCAGAACTTCATGGTATAGCTATCGCTGCATAATGAAATATGCACATAGTACGGTTTTACATAGCCTGCCAATCATAAGGACTAGCTTGAATCCAGTTAAAGCTCTTTATTCGCACAAAGTACTACCATAAAAATAATGAATATACTATTTAGGCAAAATGATATCGATGAGCATATCAAAGACTTCGATGTGCTTATCAGTATTAGTAACATACTATTACCATATATTTAAATATATATAGCCTTTTAAAACATCTATCTACACTTATACCTGTCTTTTAAGTGGGATTTATTTATTTTTCTTTTGAATTTTTTCCTTTCAATTTTTCCTTGGCGGGGAAGGGGGATTCAAGAATAATAGCCCCATGTCCCCTTATAAATCTGGCCATGATGATATCAGAAAATTCAAGCAGCATGGGTGCAATTTTTTAGAAATTGGTAATGACAGTTGGCATATAACAGGAACGTTTCCCATGACTTTCAATAGCACAAAGCACATCACAGTAAAATCCCTAAACTTTTTAACCACGGCTAAGTTAATATAAACAACAGAAGATGATACATTCTTAAAGCTGCAGAAAACCATCCAATCTGGCTGGAGAGTTAGATTTATATATTTGTGAAGATAAGAAACCTGAATTAGCATACTTGACGTATTTAGAGTCTAAGACATACACTGTAATGCATTCTAGTTGTTTCGGAAATATTTATTAAAGCTTGAATAAGCTCTAAGACAACAAAATTGTGAAATCAGAACTCGCAGACTGCAGGACTTGATGCTTAAAGTAGACAACCTATTTCTATTGGCCTCAAAAATGAAATTTAACTGGAACATTCGCTCGTATGATTTTTCAGTGCACTGCTGATAAAAACAAACTTTGGAAATGCTCTTTTTTTTTTACTTTTGTTGCCACTACGGAGGTAAATTTCAATGCTAGCGTACCAGACCTCAATTTCTGCAAGAGGCAAAGCTATCTCGATTTCCCAGCATCTGACACGTGTATTTCATCATGTAGTCCAGCCTCAGTTCCGCCTATGTTTCCATCGGAAATGGCTGTTTTTTTACACGGCTGTACAAACACCTGCTGCCTCCACAGTAATCTCCAGTGTGAAATAGAGCAATTATCACCCTACAGCCTGCAATTTAGCGAATATTGCCTCGTGTGGTCAACTGAAAAAGTGCCCTGGATTTTTATTGCCAAAAGCTTTACTTCGGCGGCCGAGTTCCGCCTGTACCAAGACTATAATTCAAAGTCAAGGCCGTTTCTTACAAGAGTTCCATAGCCACCTTTGCAATGCACCATTGGAGGGCTGGGCGCCCTCTGTATGGCAACAGCATAATTGAAGGCCTTAATGAGTTGGCAACTGCGCTGAAGGAGAAAAAATAAATTCGGATGAAGCAATAGTTGAGGAAGTATTTGGCGCTATAGTAATTTAGATCAGGCAGTACGTAGTGGATTACTTTGATTATTTCAAGGCTTCGTTCTGAGCTTAATTGTGATGACAAATGACGGTGGATAATGTCCCTTGGAATCGCTTTCGTTCCATCAAGGTTCGTTATGAATTCGGGGAAAAGCTGGCAACATAAGGCAACAGCAGCGAGAAGCAGGCCAGAAATGTTTGTGATTTTCTCCAATAACTGAGGTTTCAGTCTAGAATTTTAGCAATTTGCTGTTTTACTTAGCGCTGCTGAAACTACATATATATCTCTTTTGTGCTACGCACATACACATACGTAGCAATGATAGTACTTTGTATGAGTGGTGGACTCCATTCTACCTAACTCAACATGAGTGCTGCAACTAAAAAAAAGGTGCATGGCTCTGCGTAGTTTTACTTATCCACACAGCGAAAATAATACATCACCAGTGAGTTACCTATATTCTCACTCATTAAGCACCACCGCTATGTATTTAATCGCTTTACTCGTGACTTGCAATTATAAGTTTTACTGATAGTTGCAGGGTATCATAACCCTATTTTTTAGTCAGCCTGTGCTACCTGGTAATCAAGGCTGATTTTCTATTAAAAATACAGCAGAGCAAAGATCTCGTACAACAAATAACACCACCTGATTAAAACAAGGTTAATCATCGTAAACTCTGCAACAGTAAGGGTGAGTAGGACATGGGTGGGGCCCTTTCCAGACACATAAATGTCAGCTTATTACTTCCATATTTGCTAGGACCAATTACAAAGCAAATGGGCGGGGTCTTTCAACGCTTTATTAACCCTCGTGGAAGTGAGAGTGTGGAGTAATTTCAGTGTATCTTATTGAGGACATAAACTTAATTCTTCATTACAGCGCTCCCTCATCAAAGTATTCGAGTCCACTAAAGAGTCTTAGGCTGAGGAACTGAAAACACTCTTAAATATGATTAACGAACGTTGTATAAAACATACTTGAAATATTTTGCCCTATTAGCATTCTTCTTTTGGTGAAGGAGTAAGCGAAGAAGATTACTTACTTACCTACGTACTGAGTTTTCAACTCTCCAAAGTACTATAGTCTGTAAAATTTCTGTTTTATGCAAATATATTTAACCACTACGCGATAGCTTTCGTTAACACATAGCTACGCTCGAAAGCGAAGGTTGCTGCCAGTGTACAACTACGTAGTTATGCTATAGTTGCCGTCATCTACAGTTTCCAATGATGTGCTAAGCTTCATGGCGTCTCATTATATTTGTTATTACTGATGTGTATTAATATTATTGAGTTTGAGGAATATTAGTTCCTCTCAAGATTATAATCTTTGGGGTATGACAGTGAGCATCTCAGTAGATATTAGCATTGTTGTTCACTTTCACTTATGTGGTTTCCTAATGTTACTTCTTTTAGCCTATAAATTTACATGACTAATGCATTAACTAACTCACAGAAGGTCCTTGTGTAAACCTATTCCTGTAATAGAGCTTTGTATAGATTGTAGACTGTGTCGCATGATAGCGCTAATACTTCTATAACTTAGTCTGTAAGCCTCATTGCAAGTTATTCTATTTTCAACTACGTTTCAGAAGTAGTATTATAGGATTATTACAAAAACTTATACCTCCTGGGAGAAATACATGTTTTGTTCTTAATATCATCGTAGACTCAAGAAGATATTAACATTATCGAGTTTATGACGTTAGTTTACGGCAAGGTTTAACGGCTCTGTTGCCTCAGCGGCAATGCGAATCATAATTCAGTGATGTTTTACTGCACCAAAATATGAGCAGTTGAACGAAAGAAATCAATCTAGGCAGAAATGTTCACCTCCTTGTTGTGGAAATAAAACTTTTTCACAAATAAATTTTGATTTCTCTACAGGTCGAGCACGATAACTTTTCTTTAACTGGTCATTTCTACCTGCACTGCTTTAGAAGACCTAAACGGTTTATTACAATATCGGCATTTATTAATTATCATGTATTTCGCTCGACTCATTTATGAAAATCAGAGCAAAGTTTTATATTTTTTCTTTTGGTACCATCCAGCGATAGGGAAATGCACGTATCGGTGCAATATGATTTCGACATACCCCGTTGCCAAGGCTTTCAAGTTGATCAGAAGCACGCACACTGCAAGGGCCAGCGCCGCGCAATGCCAAGCTTCTAGCTATTGACGTGAAAAATTTTCTTTCGAAATTCTGGCTTAGCAAACAAAGCGTACCAACTTCATACCCCTCTCTTTGTTTTGTCAACTGCCATGAATATCGGATACGAGAATGGTTTATGTATAATTATTTCGACAAACATCTTAAAAATGATCACAACATTCCTATTCAGCAAGGCATGCTGGGAGAAAGCATAAAAAGTATAATGACTTCAGGTTTTTGTTTCAAAGCTCGTAGAAATTGCTTCAGGAAACGCAGACAAGGGATGCAAAAAATAGAGTCGTTCTTGGAAAAACCGATTTTTTTAATACCCATATTGATTTATTAAAATGTTGAAATTAAAACATAGCCGTCAGGTTATTTTTGGTCAGTTGCGCCATTACATAAGTTCGGATATCTTTTCAAACTTGGAAAGAATGATAACTCAAACGCCGTCGCAAGTGTGTGTTATTTAAGTGTACGCAGCAACGCATTTGGGGGAGGAGATGACGAAACTCCTTATTTTGACTAGCGCGTGTACAGGCCATAAGAGAGGAAGCAGAACTTTAGGAAGACTGACTGTAAGGTTCACAATTTAAATAGCATCTTAGAAAGACGAGAAGAAGAGAGTGCTGTCTAACAAGTACTGGGAGACCCTTTGGACGAAGTAAGGAAGAAAACACTGTCCATAACAAGATAGAAGAATTCCAACAGGGTGTAAGGACACCTACGAACAAACCATACAAGAGTTAAGTTAATAAAATTGGTAGTGTGTCGAGGGAGTGATCTGAAACGTTGGCGGTGGCCAGAGGCTCTAATAATCACACTGTCAGGAACTCTACGCGATGCAAATTTCTCCTACACTATGAGGCTGTGAATAAGTGGCCTACACAATTCTCTTATCAACTACAATGCACTTTGCCTGCAAGGATTTATTTTCACGCTGAGAATTACAAAGGAGCAGGAAATAACTCAATCGATATCTAGGTACATAACATCACTCCGATGCTGGCCCTAATTCACAAATCAGACTATTTACCAGATCTCGTTTGAATAAACTTTATATACTTTTCATCATCTAAAAAACGTATATAATCCGCAAACAATACAAAACTCTCCTCATAGTTAGCGTACATATTGGCATAATGGTACTGCTAGCTACGTCCCGGTTTCTGAGTTAGCGGTAAACATTTTCAATAGGTACTTTCGCTCTAAAATGCTACGCTCACATAACTGTGGCAACTGCTAGAAAATCACATTCTGAAAGCGTGTCTGGGAAACTTTTGTGTGCTACCGGCTCAGTTATTGTTCGATGCCAGATCCTGTTTATTTTCTTGACTCGCTTATTTACTGGCTGTATGCCTTATCCGTTAATGTTCCTACACCCTGTTTATGTTCATATACAATAACCAGCAGGCTAGAAAGAAGAAAGACAGAGATACATGAGTCTCGATTATTCATCTAGTGCTCATAAAGAAATTGAACGCTGCATTCGTGAAGCTGCTTGCATTACCAGAACAGGTGGTCTGATGGTGGAGCTGAAGTGAGCAGGGCTGGTCTAGTTAGAAGCTAACCTTCATCAAACGAATGCATATTGACAGCTCATAAAAATCTGGATTTTATTAAGTCAACTGGAAGTCTGACACACTTTACAGCGTCCCTCACCATACACAATGAACTGTTAATAAAGTAGTAAGCAATTAACTTCAAGGACCAAAAAACTCTTAATCTCAGGGAATTGGAAAACGAGTATTACTGACATCCTGCTTAAAGATGTGCAGTTAAATTTTAGCGGTATATGATGACAAGATATTAGCCACTGGTCTTGAGATGCGTATCAACACAAGACACAGATTTACAACAGGACACTTGTACTTCTCTCATACAGATATCATAGGACGAACAATATTTCAAGGCTCGATGGGAAAGTGTCTTAGGTATTGATAAAAAAAAAATCACTGAGACAGTTATTCATCGAGATCTGAAGCATGGTTCATCGTTAGATAACTAACGGTCCTGCCAAATTCGAGTGTATAGAGCAACTTTTAACTAACAATGGCTTTCTCTAACAATTCTGTTGCATGAAGGCGTTATGAAAATGGTGGCTTGTGAATTGAAGCACTGCAGCTCAACTAAAGCAATTTCATAATACATATGTGATGCGATATAAACACGAACTGTAGCACAGAGATTTTTTAAACTTTAATTCCTTCGGAATTATGAATCACATTGCAGTCACATTATGACTAGCAATGCACAAAAGTGTATTACGAATTTCAGTTAACAGTAACGAATTACAGAGCTATAATTATAGTGCGCGTTTCAAAACAGTTCTGAAGAGAGCTGCTTTGCAGTTCATTTAATTACATCCAACTCCATAAAGGAGCGCTCCATTTTTTGCGTTTTTAAAAGGAGGCTCCTATCGGGCCTGCGTACCAGTCTCCCGCATCGGTGCGGTACCACAGATTATGAGGGGGGAAACTTGCTACCCAATATGTTGCACGGTGCGTTCTTTCTTTAAGACAGATGGTGTAGTGTATGCTTTTTTGGGCCCAATTCCCTTTGTATCATATATGGCACGGTTATATATATATATATTATTATTGGATAAATCTTTATTAAACATCTTGATATACCAATTTTAGTATGTTTTCATTCCAAAATTACCAGAGAAAATTGTAAAAGATTTTTCTCAAAGCTATAAAATAATGTTCGCAGTGAAGGGTCAAGAATAAATAGTGTCTTCCATCCTTGAAAGCAGTGACATTAATTTTTTTTACTAGGACGATATGGAGCCTTGCAGTAAGGGAGCTTCTGGTAGCGGGAAGACACTAGTTATAGCCCAGTCCGTCAAGTACGTTCAATGAATTGGATATCTATCGACAGCAGTACTTTTTTTATCTGTCTATTGAAGCATGAATTTTATTTAGCATAATCTGCTCCAAGGTAGTACAAAATTGTATCGCCCTACCGGTTGTCGTTGACATTTCTGCTCCCAGTGATATTCAGCGCCCAAACTTCTGTGACTTTTCCTATCAATCAAATTCTAATATACCCGCACATTACAGCCAAAAATAAAGATAAATATAAATATTTCAGAAAATTAGATGATAACATTTCCGTGTAGATTCTTTGTATAAAAAGAACTTTCGAGACTATCACTAAAGGACAGAAACAAGGCTAGAAATGAAAAGTACAAGTGATTATACGTTCAGCTTGTGACAGTATGAAAATTGCTGCAGATGTGCTGCCGGAGTATTCATCCTGTACTGTCCGGAGATATTTTCTTATATTCGAATTTAATTGACATTAAAACTACTCTTAGGCATTATTTTTTAATTAAATAGGCGAAAGAATAGTTGAATAAATGACTTTTGAGACTATGAAGAACCAACTCGGATATTGATAAAGTTATTAGCATTTTTAGGGGGCGGTACAAATTTGTACAGCCTTGGCGCTCAATTGCGGCTGAAAAAGTTGGTAACGGTTAGGGTTAAATTTCAAATACGGAGCTCTCCAAGCACACGCACAAACATAGCAGATATATGCATACATACGCAAATAGGTATGTTATTGCAATGTGTATATATAAAACACACCAATGTGCACTAAATGCTATAAGTATTGGACTGTTTGCTGCAAAAGCTGTCTCGAGAGTTTTAAAGAATGATGCAATGGCACTTGTTTTGATAATTATGATTTAATAGATCTACCTAAATATATTGTCGGCAGTGAAAGGATTACCCAACCTAATGACATGGTTGATTTGGTAACTTATATCAACTGAGGTTTTTCCTGAAGATATCAAAGTCGGTATCGACAACGACGACATAGCATTCTAATTTTTATGATCGATATCAATATTTAGATTATGTCATCTAAGGACCCATTACGACGAATTGATGACGGTAACTAGTAGAAAAATATGTATCAAGTTAGTCTGGACTATAGTTATCGTTAATCCGCAAGCTAATTTATATATGTAGCTCGAGTGCAAAAATATACATATGTCATACTCATATTCAAAAAGAAAACATGAAACATTTAGCCAAAAAACACGGAGGAACAGTTGTAGTGGGAAGCGTTACCAACTGCCACTTTTAATGTGGCTCAGTTCTGAAGTTCAAGTGGCCTTAAATTGTTCAGTTTTGGTAAGCGAACAAGTATGGTGCTAATCATATGCACAGCAAGGAGACTTTTTTCCCGAGGGTGTGCCCAAGTGAGCACGTCGTTACTCTCTTTAAAACACTGCCACAAAATAGAACTAAATGAACGCTCGTCAGAAGCAAGTGAGGAAGCTGAGTTTATAAGTTTGGAGAGGCCTTCAGTTTTGAAGATATGCGATATTTGGATACTGCATTAAGGGAAACGCAATTGTAAAGCAAATGTCAGGAGGGTGAACTTCAAAGAGAGTACCTAATGGGGTTGGCAAATCAGCGTCATATTATTTCACAAAAACTTTTCCAAGATCATTATATTCAAGCTGAAATTTGATAATTTTTAGAAGTAATTGGAAAAATGAAAAAAAAACCCGCTTCGGATATTTGCCTGGTCTAGTTTTGAAATAATATCTATTGTCGTAGGAGAGTTAAACCCTTTATTGGGCAAGTGGCCATATCTGGTTACTGCCATAAAACTTTCCTAAAAAGGGATAATTACCTGGTACTTCTAGTGTATTGTATATATAGCTACAACAACATAGTGTCTCAAAAATAACAACCCACATTGCCACAACAGGTAAACAAATGTTCTATATTTCAAGGTTTCTATCAGATCTTACCGCACTATCGGATAAGCTGAAAAAATTTTGTAGATCATTCACTTCATATTAGGAACTTCAGTTTTTCTACTTATTGAGATACATCAACATGAGTCAATCTCTGATTGCTTCACCCCTCTCGGTGATTCTGTGCTCAGGAATATTATTCTTTCTTCCTTCGTTGATCTTCCATTTAACTTGCTAAGAAAGAATACACACAGGGGAAGGAAGTGCAGTCTGGTATCACTGCTACCACTTTAATGCACTTGAGTTGTCCCCAGTACTCAGATTAGAAAAAAAAAAAATGATAAGGAAATGGCCCTCTTTATGTTCACGTATCAATTTTCTCTTATCTAAAGCTCAGGTTGGAATATGAAGACCAACCATGTAAGCTAACAAGCAACCGACCAACTAACAGTACATTATTACATAGTGGGATATGATGTCTGACCAAGTTATATTTCCAGTGAATCGAAAATGAATACTGGACCCAGTTTGACACGCACCGTCAGAAAAACAAACTATGTGAAGGCGTAGCAGTTGCTGGACGCCCGGCATCTACACAACCGTTCCTAGTCTTAATCGCGTTTAACGACAAAAGAAAGTTCAAGCCGCAGCATTGCTTTGAGTCTTTGACATACTGGGCATTCTAATGTCAAAGGCCGATATTCGATGATGGCCTTGCAAAGAAAATATTCATTTTCGTGTCGCCAAATTTGTCGTGACGTTTCCATTTGCAAAGAGCAGTTGTAGCTCAGCTTAACTCGAGAGGAAAAGCTTATTTATCGTTGTAAGACAACGGGGCATGCAATTATTTTAAAGTATCATGCTGCCAATAAGAGCGTCAGTTGGTGGTATCAACGCTGTCACTGGGCGAAGAGGCGAAGCAAGCAGTGCATTTTCACAAGTTTATTGGTACTTGGAATACAAATTTACAATTTGGAACTATGTTGTGACCTCGGCAGTAACATGTAAAAAATACCAGAAATTCTGAATATAAGTCCAAGGACATCATCGTTCCGCTGTACAAGGCATTAGTGCGGCCACACTTAGAATTTGCTGTTCAATTCTGGTCGCCACATCTGTGCAAAGATATCGATAACATGGAAAGAGTCCAACGCAGAGCAACGAAATTGATACCTCAGCTGCGAAACAA